>DWMO01000135.1:0-11460 GCA_018245175.1 Elbella theseus
TTTTAACGTTAACCCACTATAACCATTTTTATGGTTAACAAAATAGTTCTTAAATAATACATTATTTGCGAAGGTGTTTTAATAAACATGATATTAATCCTTATTCAAATAAATAAGTTATTTATCACAGGCACTTGTTTTTGAACATAATGTGGCAGACCAAATTAATGTGAAACTTAATGTGGCAGACCAAATTGCACGCGAGCGAAGCCGCGAGCAAAAGCTAGTTTAAAATATGAACATTCCAAGTCAGGCGGTTAAAGAATGGAAACGTTTAAAAGATTAAAGTTGATATATAGCGAGGAATCTGCGGTACTGGTAATGAGGCTATCACATTATCCATTAGCGGAAGTGTTGATGACGATAATACGTGCAGCCGCAGCGTAATGCAGACGATTAGGTACAATATTAACATAAAATAAGCGCGCGAAAAACAATTAACTGTGAGTATCTCTGCGTTAATGCGTGCGCTGATGAGATTTCGACGCGTTGAAAATAACTATGAATTTTCAACACTATATATTTTCTCGTGGCATACATTATTTTAAACGTCGCTGAGTTAAGTGATATTACCACACAATGTCAGTGGTTGCGGTTAAATAGATAATATTCGTAAAATGGTTATGTTTATATGATTTGATATGTCAGTTAGTAAATCTATGAAGTATAACACCGTTTTGTAATCAAAGTAAACTGACGAAGAACATACTTGATGTATTATGAAAGCAAGATAGAAGTGTATTTTCTAAAATTGCAGTAATTTAAGGTTCTATGTATTTATGAAATTTCAAGCAGTTTATATAAATATTTACGCACTTGTACATGAAATTGAAAAACTTTCTCTTGTTTAGCATCACGGCAGCTATGAAGAGTTACAGAAGGATATATTTTCGCTGTCGCAAATGGGCGGTGGCTCTTATCCCATGCCGCAGGGCTTTTCCATGGGCCACAGCGCCAACATGAGCGCCGTCGGCATGCGGCAGGACACCATGGGTAAGATAGTCATTGTTTATTTATTATTTAATGTTTCAATATACTTAAATAAATGAACTCTGCTATAAAGAACGAATTATATTATCGATTTAATAAGTTTATTGCTTGCTTTAACGTACGTGAAATAAATACGTATTAGGTATTGCTAATAGGTAGTAGTTGTAAATTACTTTATCATAGTGTTCGAAGTTACTTTCTCATAAAAATCGTGTTTTATATGTTCAAAGAAAGTGAGTTATTTGTCACAAGTCTACACTTTTCGATTTATTTATGAGTATTTAACAGTATGTAGATGCAAATGTAGATACTATTTTTAATAAGCAGTTAACAGTCTGTGGGTACACTCGTATATTCGACAAGCTCCACACGGCTAATTGATATTATGTAAATGAATATAGGCAGAGGTACATTATAAGTTTAGCGCGATAACTAAAATGCAAGTTTGAAGTGTAAAACAAGAAGCGGTAGACGGCGGGCGGCAGCTTTCATCAACTTTCTATTAGCTCCGTCGAGGCAATTATAAAGTTGTGAGGAGCGGCGGATGATCGCAGTGCCAGCCTCGTTTTTACACAAATATCCCTTATAATAATGAGAAAACTTGCTCTTTGCCGGCCACAGTGTAGACTAAGTTCCGCCAGATGATCTTGAAAAGAAAAAAACTTAATTAGAATTTGTTAAAGTCGCCGCATTTTTTGCTCTCGCTTTTGATGCGATCGCTTTTGTCGGGCGACATCAGGCGACATTAACGTAACAGCTATTTAAAAAAAACTTAATCGCTGTCATAAAAACGTTGGCATTAGAATTCTTTTAACAAGTCACTTTGTTACTCATCTTTTTACACTTAGATTTCATACACGTGTAATTTACTCAATTGTAGCATAACTCTCTTTTAGTCACGAAATTTTAAAGTTAAAGAGCATTTCAAGTACGAAAATCCATATACATATGTATGTATATAATATAATTTATCGTTGAGTAAGCGGCCGGAAATTATTAATTTGTGCTCCTCAAGTCAAATCCTCGTGTAATAAGACTTCAGCTTATATGCTGCACAAAGCAAATGTAGTATTAAATTATTATGATGTAGTAAGTTAGATTACACTTAATCTGTGCATGAATACGATCCACGTGTGGCGGCGATTTTTAATTATTTTCGCATGATACATTTAAAATACCAGGTAATAGAAAAAAGCGTTGGGGCGTGTTATACAGCATGAAAACGCCTCAGGGGCTTGTTGAATTCCTGCGTAGAAAAAAACGATCAAGTAATGGAAGCGAGGCATCGTACCGTAGATATTCTAATAAGAAAATTTCCACTACATTTACTTTGGCGGGCGTCCTCGCGGCGTCTTCGCAAATATCTTATTTCCTGCGGCGAGATTGCATCTTGAGAAAACGCGAGGGTCGATTCACTGCCTCACTATTCGCTCCCGACCCTTTTCGCTCTAAGTACCTACTTATAATATCTACCGCTACGTGGAAACTCGAATCAAGATGTCGTAGCGCCCGTAGCGCGCTTATACCGATATACTGCTATGTTTCACAGCGGTTGCGCTGTTTACTTCGCGTACTGCCTACAATGTTTCGTTAATAAAGATTGCAAAATTTCCATATGGAATTATAATAATTAGACTATTTATTTTATATTACATTTATTTTCTGCGGTTACGCTCACAAATGGAAAAGAGTTTGCTATATCTACTAGTGTTTCCCAGTATGATTCTTACTGATAGGGATTAGTGGCTATTGAGTCTGTCACTTGGTCGTTAAATAAATCTTATGATAAATGTAAGAACTGAGAGCAGGCGACCAAATCACGTAAACGCATGTGTAAGTTTTTTACTTGTGGTGAATACTTTATCTCCACACAGATCACTTTTAGATCACACTGCTTATGGTGTTGCATAACTTTACACCTCCTTAAAGCGGTTTAGAAATATGCCTGCTATATAACTTTTTCGATAACTAGAGTGCAGGTAACAGTTTAAAATGTACATCAAATTCTGTGCAATAGAATAAAGTATAAGGTCCGTTGAAAATTCCTTTATCTGCTCTGATCTTTTAAATATGACGTCAGTAGAAGTAAAATGTACATTAAGAAAATTAATGAAACAAACAAAAAGAATTTTAAGGTATTGTAAATTACCGTTAAATAATAATTAGTAACTGTAGCTGTGAGACTGAACATTAATATTTATTATTGTATGATTTCTTGTTGAAATATTAGATTGTTGTGTTGAAATAATACACTTGTTAGATATACTGAAAATATATTGTCCGAAACTAAACTTATTATGAGCGGAACTTGATGAAACTGAAAATGATAGCGAGCACGCGCGGCCCTTGCTGGCTGATCGCGAACTGTCCTCAAAAACTAAGTAAAGTTAAAATGATCGCGCGCCGCGTTTAAGTATTTGCTGATCCCAGCAATTGTGCGGTTGTACCGTACATGCTCCCACTCCAAGGACCGAAAGATGAAGGGTGAAGAGATGATATGAGTGATAATGCAACATGATGATTTCATTAGGTCCTTATCTAGAGAATTAAAGTCTCTAAGTAAATTTTGTTTTTCTAGGCATAGGAGTCGTACACTTGTCCACTTTATGCACTTGGGGAACAATAGAGACACTCTCACACTGCACTTCTTTATTACTTTCACTACCAACGTTGAGGATAGTCGGGGTCGATCTTTGATCTGAGGGATCTCTCAGACCTGATGTTGTAGAATGACGAGTCATCGCAGGTTCAGAGCTCACTTGTTCAGCCCTCCTCGCCACACTCGATTGCCGTAGCGTCCATTGTTTGCTACGTACTCTGCGTGCCATGATAATTGCACCAATTAACAAGGCGATTCCCAAGATCACATATACCACAGTGTAGTGATGTATATCGTGATAGGACACTTGCTGAAATAAGTTCTCATCTTTGAGCTTATTTATTTGCTTTTTAATTTCCTCCAATTGTATTTCATTCGAAAGTGATGAGTAATTGAGCAGTAAAGAAGTAGGAAAACTAATGTTAATAACATGATTTATAGGCTCTATTCCCGGAGTGTAGAAGTTATTTTTCAGGTATAGGTTGCTGGAACCGTCGTTGTGTGCGTAGACAGTAAAGTTATCGGTTTTGATTAAGCAGCCTTTGTCGATCTTGAGTATTCCTGCCTTCTTGATATGGCTTACCGTCGCACGGTCCTCACACAATATACGCACGGGACATTCCCCACAACAAAAGTATAAGTAGCTATTTATCTTGCTCATCTCTATCCATTCATTCGTACATGTAGTATAGCCAATTTGACATTTTCCAGTCGTTTGATCGATTTTACATAAGTTTTCATAATTTTTGAGATGATAAATAATTCCTTTTGAGTAGCACAGGTATCCATAACTTCCATCGTGAAGACATGACTTGATATCTTGTTCAGTTAGCATAATATATTTCTCGTTTCTCAAATTTATAGCAACATAATCTGCTATAGGTACAACGCGAGCCATGCCAGTGATACCAATAGAACGTGGTATTGACAAAATTTTATTTACTTCAAATAGTTCCCTGGTAACCAGTGGAAGGCGTAGCTCAAATATTAAATAATCTTCTGACATTCTTGCTTTGATCTTCAACAAATTGTAGATATTCCTGAATTCTTCATGTATGTTATTGATCGGTAGAGTCAGATCCTTACTAAGATGACTTAATATATTGCTTATTGTTTCTTTAAGCTGGTCTGGAGAGATTAAATGAAAGTTAAAGTTACCATGATAAATATCTGTTAAAGTGTCTAATAAGATTGATTGCACACTTTCCAATTGTCTTATCATATTGCTTGCCGCAATAGCTCCCATAGTAAAGTCGTTATTTATAAAATTTCTTTCCTGATCTGTCTTCCAAACATTCTGAAATTCTTCAAATCTCTGCGTGAGGTGATTTAACATCTTGTGTTGTTTATTAAGCGATTCTTCACTTCTTTTTAAAACGTTGTATTCGGCTTCTACTATAGATGTTTGATTTCTAACAAGTGCCGCCAGGTGATTCTCATTGTCGTGTATTAATAAGATATCTTGTTTATACTGTTCGGCGAATCTTTCGTCCAGTACTCCGAATAGGCTGCTCGCAAGATACCCGACACCGTTAATAAGACCCCTGCGCTGCTTACGGTTATTAGTACGCGTGCTGGAATGCTGACTTAGCAACAGCTGGTTATAGTATTTTAATTCTGAGTACTCTTGCTGTAACTGTATTGATATAACATCGCAATGGGAAATATTTTTAAGTTGATTGCATATCTGTGTTAAATATTTTAAGTACTTGTTGCATGCTTCAGTTCCTCGCCAATACATATTCATATCATAGTAGGTGACTATTTTCCATTCATCTCTAATTAATCTCATATCGGAAATTTTGTCGAAGTATAGACCTTGCTCGTCTTTTAGTTGAGTTATATTATAAGAGCATTGACAAGTGCCGAAAATATTCAAGAAAAATAATAATAAAGTAATTAATGATACAAAGTTGCAAGCCGATGTCTTCGATTGTTTACGCAAGACTCTGTCACCTGATATATCGTTCGGTTCTGTCTCTTGTTCGACATGTGTTTTGTTTACCGGAAGTACTGATAACTTTATAATAGGTCGTTTAATGAGGCCACCTTTTGTTTTTAATGTAACAACCCTGACGTTGCCGTCTGATCCCGAGTGTAAGTCCACTACGCGTCCAATCGCCCACTTGCCAGGGGGTAGATTCGCATCATTGATAGTCACGACATCATTAATTTTTATATTGGGTTGTTTATTTCTCCACTTGCTTCGTGCCGCTAGGTGGCTCAAATATTCAATACGCCAACGTTTCCATATATCTTGAACAATCTTTTGTGTAAGATACCACCTAGTTCGCATATCCGATTCTGTTTCCATGATGTTCATGTCTTGATTTATATTTATAAAGCTTGATGGGGTCAAAAATTCCAAATCATTTGCGTCTTCACTCAAGGGACACAAAGGTCTCGAATTTAGAACTGCTTCTATCTGCGCTAAGATCGTAGAAAACTCCTCGAATGTTAATCGCTGCTCCCCAATGACTCTGCGAAGATGGAACTTTACACTTTTCACGGCCGCCTCCCACAGGCCACCTGCTGTAGGCCATGATGGGGCGTTAAAGTGCCATTCAATTTCCATATTAGTAATTTCCGTGATGAAATCTTGATCAAACATTTGTACTATTTTTTGCAGTTCCAATGACATAATATTACTGGCACCTACAAAATTCGTTCCGTTGTCGCAATATATATGTCGGGGGGATCCCTTTCTAGCCGCCATCCTGCGTAATGCGGCCAAAAATGCTGAAGAGGACAGGTCCGAGACTATTTCTAGGTGAACAATCCTAGTGACCATGCATATAAATACTGCAATGTAACCTTTTGAGGTCTTGATACCACGACCCTTGTTGGCCTTTATAAAAACATGTCCGGTAAAATCTACACCGGTGTGATAGAATGGCTTAGCAGTATTGCATCTATATGCGGGTAGGTCGCCCATTAACTGAGACGTTGTCTTTGGATTATTTTTGCGACATATCACACAATTGTGTAGACGGCCTTTGACAGCCCTGTTGCCCCCGAGTATCCAATATTTTCTGCGAATAGTTGCTAGTGTTACCCGAGCGCCTCCGTGTAATGCCAGTATGTGTGCGTGATCAATTATCAAATTAGTTAATAGACTGCGTTGCGGTAATATAATCGGGTTTATCATTTCTGGATGAATATTCGCCTTGTTTAACCTTCCTCCAACTCTGAGAAGTCCATCGGTGTCCAGAAAGGGATTTAATTGCACTAATTTACTTTTTGATTTTATAGATTTGTTCTGTTGCAAGTAAAGTATTTCGTTTGCAAATTCTACATGTTGTTCATGCTTTATTAGGATATTTTTAGATGTATTTATTTCCTTTAGGGTTAAGTAACATGATTTACTTATATTTTTTCTCTTGATCAAATCAATAAATCTTAAAACCCATGCTATAACTCTTGTTAGTTTCTGAAAAGAACTAAATCTTGTTATAAGTTCTTGAAGTATTCCTGCTGACCTTGATGTAAAATTGACCTGTTTCAATTTTTTAACTTCTTCGTCTGTTTCATATATTTGATTTTGTTCACTGTTCAGACTCGGGGTGTACCTAGGCAGCCAAGACGGACCTTCCCACCACAGTGAGTGCTCTTTCAATTGAACGACTCTCATGCCTCTGGTAGCGCAATCAGCTGGGTTCTGTGCTGACTGGACATATTGCCATAGATGAGAAGGCATAATTTTAGTAATTCGTCTCACCCTGTTTGAGACGAATGGCTTCCAACGCCCTGGGTCTCCTTGAAGCCATGCTAGGACTACCATTGAATCTAGCCACCCGTAGGTTTGAACAGTATAATTGCTAAGGCACTGCTTTACCTTATCCATCAAAGTTGCTAAAAGAACAGCACCGCAGAGCTCCAGTCTTGGCAGCGATATTGATTTGCCTGCTGGGACGAGCCTAGCCTTACCCGCCACTAACGAGACCCTGATGTCTCCATTGTATGATATTTTTGAATAAATAACGCAAGCGTATGCCCTTTTTGATGAATCGCAAAATCCATGTAACTCTAACCGCTCGGTACTTGTAGTGTATAGCCAACGTGGCACCTCAATTTGATTAATGTTTGCCAAATCCTCCCTGGTTTTCATCCATTCCTTGGTAAGAGTATCAGACAGCCTTTCGTCCCATTGTATATGTGATGTCCATGCCTCTTGGAATAATAGTTTAAGCCAGGTCGATACTGGAGACAACCAGCCAAGAGGGTCATATAATTTAGAAATATCGGATAGCATGGAACGTTTAGTTGGCGTCTTTTTCATTGGTTCCAGCTGTGATTGGAATGTAAATATGTCTTGTTTAGGATCCCATCGTAGACCCAATGTCTTTATTGACTCTGGTTGCTTGAAATAAAAATTTTCTTCGATTTTACTATTTTCTGTTCCATCTTTTATAAGCTCTTGTAAGTTAGATTTCCATTTCCTAAGGTTAAATCCTCCAGACTTCAGTAATTTTATTAAATCTTGCTGTAAGCGTACCGCTGATTCCACAGATTCCGATCCATACAAAACGTCATCCATATAAAATGAATTTTCCAATACCCGCACAGCTTCACTCTCTTGAAAATTTGTTTTCTCATCCTCAGCTAATTTTTTAAGTGTCATCATAGCTAAGAAAGGTGCGGCCTTGGTGCCGTATGTGACTGTGCAGAGCTGATAATCTCTTAAAATTGCTTCAGGCGATTCCCGCCACACTATTTTTTGAAATATTTGGTCTTGTTCGTGCACCCATATAAACCGGAACATCTTTTCTATGTCTGCTGTGAAAGCATAGCGGAATTGCCTCCATTTCAGTAACAGAGATTGAAGGTCTTGTTGCAGATTTGGGCCTTTAAGCATAAGGTCATTTAAACTACATCCCATTGTTGTTTTTGTCGATGCATTAAAAACTACCCGAAGTGCAGTAGTCGATGATTCATTACGCAGAACACAATGGTGCGGCAAATAATAATTAGGTGTCCGGTTACCGGACGATAATTTCATGTGTCCCAGTTCTTTATATTCATTTATAAAAGATTTATACTGTTGTTCAATGCTTGAATTAGTTTGAAATTTCCTTTCTAGTTGATGAAATTGAGCAATTGCTGCACGTTTTGATGATCCTAACTGTTCTTCAAAGTTTTCTTTAAATGGAATTCTGACTACATATGAACCGTCTCGCCTCCTTGTTGTTGTAGACTTGTAATATTCAACACACTGACTATCTTCCTCTGATAAATTCTGCGATTGTGAAATGTCCTCGATTTCCCAGAACTTTCTTATTTCATCGACATGGTTTAATACTACGTTGCAATGCATCGTAGGCACATTTCCACACAAAATCCAGCCCAACCTTGTCTGTTGAGCTATGGGCAGGCTTACTTCATCTGATCGACTTATCCCTTCTAAGATGATATGTGAATATACGTCTGCTCCGAACAATATGTCAACGGGACGGCTAACATTAAAGTCGGGATCTGAAAGTTGTACGCCGTCTAAATGAGACCATGATGGTTTGCTGAACGTACAGCTAGGCAAATTCTTGATAAGTGTGCTCATAATAAATGCTTCAGTTTTGAACGAAAAATTGTTATATAATGAATTGCATGTTATTTCCGTAACGCCCTTACAGTTGCTTTCCTTGGCTCCCACTCCTGATATTATTCCCTTACACCGTTTTCTCGGCAATGCTAAAGCTTGTACGGCATGCTCTGATATAAGGGAAATTTGAGAGCCTTGGTCTATGAGCGCTCGCATCGTGCGAAAAGATCCATCACCTGCTTGAACCTTAATTGAAGCTGTAGCTAATAGTATTTCGTTCATGTTGTTGCCTCGTTGCAATATATTATTTTCATGAATTTGACTTGTATTCGCCATTGTTAAATTTACGGCCGAATTTTTGAACGCTTCATGCACAAGCGTATTATGATTGCCATTGCATTCACGACATCTTCTTTCCGATGTACAGACCTTATCATTATGGTTATAAAGACAATTTTGGCATAAACGAAGTCTTGTCAATGCTTTGCGTCTATCTTGCTGTGTCATATTTAAAAATTTACTGCAAAAATAAATTCCATGCATTTCTTTACACAATGGACAAGACAATTTCGTGGAATTATTATTGTTATGAAGTGATTGACCTCCTTTATACGTAGGTAAATACTGTTTTGCATTATAATTATTCAAGTTAAATGATTTGATATTAGAAACGTATTTTTGTGAATTATTAGATGGTTTAATGATGTCTTGTTTTTTCCGAGATGACTCCAATGTTGTAAATCTATTTTCTAAAAATTTTAAAAAGTCCTGTAGGTTTGGTAAGTCACGTGGGCTCTTTAATGATTCCAAGTAGTTGTTGTGAGATTCTGAATCTAATTTTTGTAACAAAATATGCACTATTAATGGATCCCAACTGCTAGTGTTAACCCCCAGGTTTTTAATTGCGTTTAGACTTTCTTGAGTAGTATCATGTATTCTCTTGATATGATTTACTGAAGCTTGTTGAATAGACGGTAAATTTAACAAGTTATTGGCATGTGTAGAAAATATCAACCGTATATTGTTATAACGGTTGTTCAATATTTCCCAAGCTATAGAATAATTTTCGGTGCTGATAGGTAAATGTTGTATTAAGCGCTCCGCTTCACCTCTGATCTTGCTTTTCAGAAATTGCATTTTTTGCGCGTTAGAAATTGATATGTTATTGTGAATGGCTTCTGTAAACAGATCTTTAAAGGATATCCAACCCTGATAGCTACCATTGAAATGAGGAATATCCATCTTTGGGGCCCAGATTTCCCGATGCGACTCTGACCAGAGTTTGCAATTGATAGCTTTCTTCATCACATTGTAAGTATTTTCATATTTCGTGTAACAAATCTCATATTGTGCATCAGGTTCTTCTAACTCGCTGTCTAATTCCCAATGCAGAATATCTATTATCGACCACCTTGATTGTAAATTACGTAGAGCGTCTTCCAGTTCCCACTTCTGGGAAATGTCATTAAGATCGATACCTGCTACTGTTCGTTGAAATGCTCTGAAGTTACTTGATTGCCGCTTAAGCATTTCTTCGAGCCTACTACTAGAAGCTCTAGAAGTTTGTTTGGCTGATGTTGATTGATGAGCGTCCTCGTAACTAGAAGACTTATTTGACTGTTCGGACACTTGTTGTCCACTCACCTCTCCTTGTTGAGAAGCATCATGTTGTTGTTGAGGGTCACTGCTTGACTCTTCTGCATTCTCCTTCAATAATTCCTGTTGTTGTCCATTAATGAATGCTTTCGCCTTTTTATAAATACTACATACCTGCTCATACTCATTTTTCGTGAAATACTGATGGGTTCTGCTTCCCTCCATCGTAAGTCGGTCATGATTATATTGGTATTCTGCCCAATAGGCCTCTAAAGTTTCTAGACGTCGTCTAAAATAATCTAACGATTTGCGATACGAAGAGTCTTTTTTGATATTTGTGACTATCTTGGACATAGCCTCTTGAAGTTCTACCTGATTTGCATAAATGTCTTCCATGTTGGTCATGTATAAAAAATGGAAAGATCTTACTTGATAGCTTGGTTACTCCCGACGAGCTGATCACCCCTGCAATCTTGATATGTTACGGATCACTGCTAGAGTTGTTGATAATCACTAACAATGTCTTAGACAACCCTGATGTCGTCATATAGTTCCTGATAGACACTAGTTCAGAACACGTGTTTTTGGTCCACGCCACGCGGTCTTGTTACACGCCACGCGGAAAATACAACGTGTATTGTTGCTCGAAGGACCATTTAATAATGTATGAGTTCTTGTTAACTATACACTATTAGGTTGTTATGTTGAAATAATACACTTGTTAGATATACTGAAAATA
>DWMO01000136.1:0-11453 GCA_018245175.1 Elbella theseus
ATCAAGTATACTTCCTTATGAGCTGGGCAAAGGGCTAAAAGTGATAAGTATCTCTGTTCTTATAGACCTTCTACATTTATCTCTCTGTTCCTACATGCACACGGTTTTCGTACAGTTGCATACAGATAATAATTTTTGAATTTGCTCAAAGCTAACATTATTGCAGTTATCCTCTACCTTCTCATATGACATCATTGACCATACTATCATCTGTTACAACTGCATCACTAGAAACCATAGCAACAAAGACAATAAAAAAGCCGTCATTATTAATTACTATCATCCCATATGAACATACGACACAGTGCACACACCTCATATAATGCAAAGCCAAACGTTTAACGGCGACGGAATAAACTAGCGGTAGACGGCGCTGACTATTTCGTGTGCGGCGAGAGAGAGGTATTACACATTTTGCAAAATTGATGCGATAAGGCTTCGTAATGGATACCTCGCGCCGCACGGAACGCGGACACGCCGCGCGTGTGTCTGCAGTTTTAAAATAAACATCACATTTTATACGTTGAGGTGCGCGCCGGTCACACTGCAGTGTTGACTTCGGGCAGCGGATAAATCGGCTTTCAGGATTGTTGGTGCATGTATTATTCGTAATCTGAAGGCATTGATAAAAAGTTACATTATTATTATATCACGACGCCAGGTAGCTTACTGGGTAGGTAGAGAGAACCGATTGCAAATATAAAATCCCTACAGATTCTTCTACATCCATGACTCTTCATACACAGACGCTGAGTTTTGGATTCCGTGATTGATGGTGGTGTTAGTGGGATATCCATTGTTAATAATTTTAAGACTTTGGTAAAAATGTAGGTTTTACTAAACACAATAGACGTATCCATAACAGATTGGGGGTAACTTGGCCCAATGACTTTCATGTGTGCCATGACCACTACCAGATCTACAATGTTTGGTGGGAATAGTAAAAGTCCGCTTGGACTGTGCAGTAAATGTACGAATCATGTAGATTTGTTTAATTTAATGTATTAAATACTAATATTAACTCCCTTAAACGTATATACATACATACGTGCAAACAGTTATTACAGATTTTAGAATCACTCTATGAATATGATCAGGTAAAAACCAACCAACATAACTATAAAATTACTAAAACTTTCGCAAAATTCGACCAATAACAGTAACAATAACAAAATCAGCAAGCCGCGAACCGGGGGTGGCAGAGCGAACTACTCGTACATCTATCGATCTTAATTCGCTTTCATAATGATTATCTTTAAGGAAGGGAAGTATCGCGTGGAAGCTATCGCCGCGAACAATCAGTTTGCGATTAAGTTCACTCACTGACTAACTAATGGCGTTACACTTGTATTTACATTCTTATTTGTTAAGTTACAGATCGATCCCCAATATAACCATATCTTCTTGCTGGTTCTGGTGCCCCAGTTCTTGCTGGTTTTTTTATATTTATATGAATCGCACGTAATATTTTTATGTATATTACCTACTCAGCTAGCCTTGGCATTAGCAAGCTCGTTTTCAACTCACATACAATAGACACAGTTGCTTGTGCAAGATTTACACACATTTGCAAACATATTATTGTATAATATGTTTGCAAGTGTGTGTAAATCTCTCGATAATTAACTATTTCGTATCAATTCGTCTCGGAATTTCGACCTCCTGCGTAGAGTGTGACATCACTAAAAAGACTGGACTGAATAAATACATTTTAAAAACATTTGCGTTCCGAACGCTTTTTGTTGTCGCGCGGACGTTTTAACTATACAGTAGTGTCTTTTTTATCTCATTAAGGCGCATGACTTCTTTTTGTTTTTTTTTTCATTTAATTGCAAAAATCGCATGCCGCACACTAGCTACATTATCACTGGTGTGAGCCAACACTGGACGCGTTCAGTGCAAATAATAAACGAACAAAGAATGTACTGTGCATACTATGTACGACTCATATTTATAATTATAAGAAATTACGCAGAATATATTATGCGTATATTCATTAAAATAATGAACATTATATGAAAGTTATTCCAATGCTTTTAAAAGCAAAATTTCTCTCAGTGTAACGCCGAAGGAAAAAATCATGATGAAACTTTCCTAACTTGAAGCTCGCCATGGCGTGGTAAATCTGTCAACCTGCACTCGGCCAGAGTGGCAAGCTGGTCTTAAGGCTTCTCGAGCGATGAATGAATTCATGATGATGATTGATTTAAATGTTATATAACGATTGTTATATATATATACATACTAATGTTATATAAACGTACATGTGAATATAGTGTTACGTTTGCTTCATCGAATTGAACAGGCGAAATTGTTCAACGAACGAACCCGGTTGAAATGTTTTAATTCGTTTTTTAACAAAATTCATAGACGACGATCGCAATGAATCCGGATAATCCCTTCATTATTTTTTTTCTTATATTTCCAAAGAGAAAAGGATTTATTACCAGAAAATTGTGAAGTGGTGTAATTTTGTAATTTGAAATACACCTATATAGATAGGCTATGCAATAAACGGACACTGGTTAAGTTTCGGCTGCGATAATTGAAATATATGTGAAAAAAATGACATATGTATATGAAAATGTGCCCAGTGATAAAACAGTCACATTAGTCAATACAGCAACATAACTAATAAGTAGCAAATGAAATCCACCAAATCTTTAAAGTAATTTTCTATATTGGAGCAACGAAAAATTATATATTTACACATTCCATTGTCGTTACGAACGCTGCCCTTTCGCTCCCAATCAACATTTCCAAAGCAGTGCTAGACATAAAGCTATGTCAGTGTAATCATTACTCCATGGCGGCGGCGAGGGCGCGAGCTGTGCGCCGAATAGAAATGGCGGAGGGTGGAGATAGTAAAATCAATATTTATAGTGTTAAAAGCAAACAATTTATGGAACTATATTTTTCCACGGAACCTATAAAGTATAATATACAAGTAGAATACATAGATACGAATATATGGGTCGTAGTAATATTATTTATTGTTCACCAGAATATGACAAACAGAAATAAATACAGAAAAAAAAACTCAACTGTAGGTTGTACAATAGGCGGCCTTATCGCTAACTAGCGATCTCTTCCAGGCAACCTTGTTGTTGGAGGAGATAAGCACGAAACAACAAATGGTGAGAGGGTTGGCGCATATGACACTATGACATAATGATAATAATACATACAGACAGAACAGCGAATATAATATGTTAATCATGTATAATTGCAAAGAATTTATAACATCGTTAACGTGTAGGAAATTTTTCATAGTTTTAAGACCGCCAGTAAAAAATTATTATATCTATAAGTTTTCGTAACATTTATGCCATGGCCACATCCTGTAATTGCAAATAATAACGGATCTAAACTTGATTTTGGACATAGACATATTGCTGTCCCTGGACGTAAAGGTCAACCGTCTAGTGTATAACTTTCACAAACCTTTCGCTTTCATAATAAATTTAATATAAAACTTGTATATACATATGTATGTATATAAGTTTAGGTGTATAAACGGACGAACGTAACCTTCAGAACGGGCGCAGGGGAGTTTTCTAAACTGAAGTGTTTTTAATTCGAGCATAACAGAGTGGAGGCAGCGTCGGTTTAACTCATTACATTTTCAAGGGGGCTGCAGTTACCGTGTTTCATTTATCGCGTGAAATCTTGTAAAACAGGTTAGCCGAACGAAGGGGATGTATCATCGCGGGGTCAGAGGCGCGGGTCAGGTCGAATCAGGTCGGCCGCTATAAGTAATCCCCTTAGTTTACGAAGGGATTATGAATTAGTTTTTATAACTGCAAAATAATTGACACGAACACACTTTATACGAGAATTTACGATCGTCGTCCAAAAGCGATTACGTTCACCGTCCACAGTTTAAAAAACGGTATACGAAATAGCGAAGAAAAACACGGTATGGCTTGAAAAATCTTAATAATTTTTTTGTCTATTCACCAACTTTTCTATTACTGTATCAACAAGCAATACCGAGAAATCTCGTTTGTCTGTAAGTCGGGCCGTCCGTTAATATTTATTTATATGATACAATAACTAATGAAAATGAAGAAACGCAATTATCGTCTAGAGGGGTGGAAGTGTTATTCATCGTTTATTGTAAGGGTGTCGTCGTACTTATAGGCGTCGCGGCGACTTAGCGGTCGGGCGGAGTCGCAAAGCGGAGGGCCTAAATGCGGTCCGATACCGCATTGTGCTTGCACAGCGTTCCAGTATAACTTGAACAGCTGAAACATTCACAGATGATAGCCCCGGAGGAGGGAGCGACGCATTCACTATTCACGTCACGTGCCCGACTAACTTTGTACTTTTCAGTGGGGAAATTTTTAAATTTTTCAAAAGGAACAGAACGTAGTGTATTTCTCGCTCCCGCGTCACACTTGCAAGTTTTTAAAGAGTGCACTGGATAATTAGATTAGACTCAAGCCGCTCCCGACTCAAGTCGACGTGTAAACCGACGCCAGTTTTTTTTTATTGCATATTAATGTCCTGCTTTCCGCGGAGAACAGTGGAAAATTTAGAAATCTTAGCCGAACTCGTAAACATTTCACGTCACCGGCGTGCCGTTTTACGACAGCGCATGGTTAATTTGAAAATGCTGTGTGTGCAATACGTACTGTTTTAAACAAAAGAAAGACCGTTTAAATATCACGTCGTTAATAGAGTATTATATCTTTAATTATTTCCAACAAGTTTGAACTATTGTATGAAGTTTATGTGTTAAAAGAAATTAAAATGTTATTCTCACCGAAGTCGGAAATCCCAAAAGACACTTGACAGAGAGCAATTATTTTAAATTTTACTTTAAATACGCCGATGTGACTCGTCCGCGTTGCCAGCCAGCTGACTAGGGAATGCCTTGCGACAACGTCCACCCAATGCTACAATTTAATTAAATACGGCTTCAGATTAACTTCGTAAGGCTTCACACAAACTATAGCGTTTCATAATTCTTCCCCTACAACGGTCAATAAGTGATTACAGTTGTGTAAATATGTACATATATGCCCGTCATCTTCGTAAGAACTTGCGTCGAAAGATGTTATAAAACGCACCTGGGTTCACGGGATGCTCAAACACATAAATCACGACAGCCCAGCTCAGCCGATTGTACATTACCTGAAACAAAAGCATTATAAAATTAGTCAAAGTTGGGTGATTTGTTACCACCCAGTCAATTAAGTAAAACAATGTCTCTAATAACAATAATGTCAGAAGTGACGAATCAAAGTTACTCTGGTGTAAAGTCTTGACTCTGATAATAATGGTTTCGCGGAAGCGGCGCGCGGGGAGGCGGGGGCTCCGATTGTTTCCGATGATAAACACCGGCCGCCCACCAAGCCATCCAAGAGTCGGTGCTAATTAAACAACAACGGAGAAAATTAATTTGATTGTTTCGGAACTGCGCCTCTTTGTGTCGAGCGTACGAACGAGTTGCCTTGGAAAAATATTTGATTGACGCCTCTCGTAACCGTTACGCTACACTCCTTACCTCACAAATTTCACCTAGTCACGATTTATTATCTATGTAAAAATTTTACCCGACTCAAACGGCCGCCGACGATGACAAGCGCGACCGCACTGATGGAAGTAATGTTTGACACCTTGACGGAAAGCTTCTAAGTGCAATGGGGTCGACGTTCGTGAAACGTACTGTCGTTGTAGTCTGAAGTAACACAATATTTCCTATCGGGCTTCCTTTGGTTTCCGAACAATAAAATAGATGGCGCTGTCCATTTATAAATAAATACGTTGTGTTCAATATTAGACTCTTGTTACAGTAAATGGAAAAGTTAATTCGGATCTAAACAAGAAACAAAGAACTGTGGCTGCGGCAGATGATTTGTAGCCAACGACATGGACATCTATCGGAAGTCGAATGTAACACTGAAACGCTTGACGTGTTGGTCGCTGAGCCCCGGGGGTTAGGGTCCCGGCGAATGTGAAAGGCGTGTGCGATGTGTGATAAATGAGGCTCGCGTGACGGTGCGGCGAGTGCGCTCGCGGGATGCGCGCCCAACTCAAACACATCCCGCCCGACTACTTTGCGGTCACAGAGCCGTCACCGAACGGCTGACGAGCCGTATGACGTCACTTGCGGCTGAGTCTTCTTGTCAAATCCCTTATATGGTCGTTTGTGTATCGAATTAGCCAGCGAGATATCGCGCGTGGGTGCCGGTAGATACGTCGAACTTTTTGGGTATTAAAGTGATTCGTTTGAATGTAAAGATAGGCAACAAAGGGTGGGCTTAATACCCAATGGCGTTGTAAAGCCAATTTTGAAGCACGGGTTCCATGTCTCATCCCGGAAATCCGCAAACCGTGGCCACGGCAAAACGTCACTACTTGTCACCCATTAACGACACGCACTAATTAATTATCAAATTGAGATAATCTATCTCTGGGGACACCGTGTACGTATAATGGAACTTTGGTAGGTAGTAATGGGGTTTGCTTGTCAATCATTCGGGTATTAGCAGAGTATTGAATGCCAAAGAGTAATTCGGAGATTATAATATACGAAGGAGCAAATAATAATAATTAAGGATAAGTAGGGTAACGATGACTAATGGTAAGAGGTAGACACTGATTGTCTACAATGCAACTACAAAAATGATATGCAACCGCATGATACATGTTAAAGTATTTGTGATAAGTAATTTTTTTTTTACTCAAATTTAATTGTATTTAGTCAATAGATAAATGTGATTACTGGAGAATGCTAATGAAAATTAAATTAGCACATGGTGGAAGACAATGGGTTCTCTTCGGTGTAAATATAATAAAAAAAAAAAAATTTAAGATTTGATTAATCCGATTCATTGTCGAAATACATTATTAAATTCATAAACAACGAATTTTGAACTGCAAACTAAATAAATACCTACAGCTTAAATATCATTTGTAAATATGAAAAATATGTATACTCAATAATAGCGCTAACCCTTTCAAATGAATTGCACATGACATACACCGGCTACCACAGACTACGCAGAAATGTCAATAGAAAAAAAAATTATAAAATATTAATAACAATAACAAAATTACAACTGGGTTTAAAACTAAACTACGAGCCCCAACATCCATGTTTGTAAATGAAAACTTCTTTCACAATTCGTTAACCTAGATGTAACACTAAACTGCGGTATAAACTAATTACTTTGCCGCACTATACATTACGACTGGAACTAATTATACTAGAGTTCGCCCAGTAGTGGCCACGCGATACGAGAGCGACAAAAGGTCAGAGACAACTGTATATTTGTTTTTATTTTTAATAGACAATGAAAACACTTTTTACCGTTTTTCAACCAGGTACGTATGTCCAAAGTCCAGTTAGATCTCGCTGCAGGTAATCAACATGTATCGATTGAGATCAAGTATAAGATTCAAGTATAAGAAGAAATCAATTGTTAAGTAATTATTTGTCATTATTATATCGTCACGCTAGGTCTCTTACTAGACAGACAGCACCGAGTAGACAGAGCACCGAGTGCTAAATATCAGCATCTTTACAGATCTGACTTGCTTCTTTCATATTCATCGCTCTCTTCACAAAAGTACCTACGTCAGTTTCGGAGACTATAAAAATCATATAGTATAAAGAGTAAAGTATGTATATCACAGTAAACTTTAATAAGAAAACATTCCATTAAACAGCAATGTATTGTTGCCGCCTCTGAACTATTCGCGCACTACGACCGAATGAATGAATGACTCACTCACGGATACGGATTCGAAATGTTGCGAGACATTGGGTGTCAATTAAACAAAGTATTTGCATCTCCCCCCATCCCGCTCCGGTCGTCAAATGAATAGGTTGCAAAATTGAATCCGGAAAATTAACCGTGAATAGGGCAAGCGGGGGTCCCGGGCGCGACAACAAAAACTTGGACGCGTACTCCGGGAACGTACGTACCCGTGCGAGAACCGAGTCGTTGTCGCGGCCATGTGAATTATTTACGCGGCGGTTGGATGCGGGCGAGAGGCGCGCTTTCTACACTAATAACTTTTGTTTTCATCCGGCTGTTGTAGGTACAACAACCCACATCGGCCAATCGACGAATAATTTAAGGGTCTAAACAATTCTGATGTCTCACGTGACATTCGCGCAAGTTTTTCTACGGGATGCTTTTGATAATGATTTGCATTAAAGACACAACTAAATAGTTTCATGGAAGTTAAATAGATTACATACGCAATTTAATACACGTCCTTTATCATGTATGAAAAGAATAATTTTATTTTTTTAGCTAACTAAAAAATATAATAGGTAAGTGATAGTTTTGTGATGCGTTTTAATAAACGACTGTCATATGTTATAACGGGGAAGAAAACTTCCTGTGTAGTAATACATATACAACTTAGAGCCCTTCATTATATTTCCTTTGGTGTTCGACTTGGGCAGCGACACTTGACACTTCACCTTAACATTGACACTGTGAAAGGATATCCGCACACTACATCGGAAAGAAAAAAAAAATTTTGATCAAGATGTAAAGTAAAACTAGTTTCCAATGATACTCGCATATCTCATAATGTGGTTAAACATTAATTAATTTATTTATTTATTAAAATTACAATTGAGACTATATCTATCATAACAGATTCGATAGCATTGCCAATGTCAATGATACAATTGTCAATTTAATAAACTGAATTAATTAAATGACGTCAAAGAATATATCATAAAAAATAAAAAGTCAAAATAATAAATTCTTCGTCATCGTCATCAGCCCATCTCAGGCGACTGCTGGGGACATAACATCGATCGGGGAACATGATTCTCTGTTTGCTGGTCGAGTACCACAATCAGGGTATGGGGAGAGCGACCAGTATAAGTGGAGAGTAGGAGAGCAGGGGAGGCTCATTAAAGGATGCGCGGTTCGTCTCATTGGGGGTCGCACAAAAACGGTTGCCTGTCCGTTACGGTTTGGGCTGCAATTAAACAGGCGGCTTTTCATTGGGATAGCGTTGAACAAGTGAACATCAGTAGTACAGCCATCTAATTGCCTTGTGCCGCCGCGACGCCCCTTGTGTTCTATACGGTGTGACCTCCGAGAGCAAACTCACTGTCGCTTTTTGTAAACCACCGCCGCGCCGCCCCGCGCCGTCAGCTCTGTCTGATCGAATGTTCGGCGCCAAAACCGTGTGTACATGTAGTTTAATTAGAGTTAGGTGATGAGTCACTGTACCCAACTACGATATATGGGGGTGTTGTTGATTGTTTTTGTGAAACAATGTTAGGGAAAAAATCTACACTACACTTTTTAGGTAATCATTTCGCCAGGTATTTTGGTTTATTGTAATTATCTCAAATATGCGAGTGTACTACAGAGAAGTGCTCTGCCTACCCTTAAGAGCAAAACAGGCGCGATGTTCTTATTTAATGATAGCTCGAAACATACATAATAGTACATAGACGTCAAAATCCAAAAATGCAATATGAAAAGTACATTTTTTCCGCCTTGGATTGTTACTTCCTGTTGTCGGGCAAAATGAAACATTCCCCGAATTATTAGCCGCACAATAGTGAGAAAGCGATCAAAAGTCTTCCCCGCGTCACACACACAAAAGTAAACAAAACTTGGTCTGTACAGCGGACGTGTAATATTTTCATACTGTGGTATTGCTATAAATTTGTTATGACACACATTTTATAACGTTATAACAATTGACCGACAGCGTGAAAAGTTAATCATATGTATGGAGACAAAAAAAAGAAGTGTAATTCGAATGAGACATTGTGTCGACGTAGGTTAGGCACCAGTAGATAATGGTAGTCGGTGGGAAATGAGTTCATTTCTTTTCGGTCATTAAGCGGCGGAGTGGTCGAGGTTTAATACAATCGGAATCGAATTAAGTTCATTCAGTTGCGGCAAGGCGGGCGGGTTGAGTCGATTCAGCAGCGCGGCCGACACGTGCGCCGCCCGCCCCGCTCGCAATAAGAATAAGAAATGAACCGATAAATTCCGCACAGGGCTGCCCCGTAATCGTTGCGCATTCACTACGACAAATTGTTCGATGAGCGCATTTTATGTAACAAGTATGTATGTATATATGTATGTATGTACACCCATCGCTGAATGTGCAGCGGACGTAAGTACATCATTATAAAACTCGAAGAAATGACATCTACGTATTATGGATGTTTTAATCATATGTCAACGATAACGGTTCTGATAAAAGGTTAATTACGAATTTTTGTATATGTATTAGAATCGGGATATTTATATTTCGAAGTTTAAAATATGTTCGTTTAAATAAATTCTTTATCGAAGACAGTTCAATAGCTTAATTGGAACGAAAATTGCAGTCATAAATTTCAATTAGTCAAAACGTCCAAAAATTTGCGACCCCGACAAACACACACCGACTCTGCACATATGCGTTAGAATTAAGCTCCCTCGGGATCACGGGTAATATGGAGAGCGTTCATTAAGCGATCCTAGGCGACAATCATTCGAATACCTACGCCCCTTGCTCCGCAGCGACAAATGAACCCGAAACGCTTACGATTATTTCGCTCTATGCTCGTGCACTCACTCCACGTTACTTATTACGCTCCGACGACAACAATCTTGCATAAATAATGTACTTATTTCTGAAAAATACATGTCACATATTAATTTCGATCAGATCCACAGGTTTATCATTTTTGACGTTTGAATTACGAGGAGATTGTCGATTAACATTGTCGGTCGGATAGCGCTGCGGTCGGCGCGGTCCGACGCGCGGTGCGCACGTCGGGACGCAGCGGGGTTATGAACTAGCGTCGGGATATGGACGGTCGCATTAATTGAAATATAGCGGTGTGCCGGTGCGCGGTCGTACTGTGGCGGATTGGGGGATTAAACTTGCAAAGGGTAGTTCGGCGCGGGAGCAGGTGCAGCGCAAGGGTGGGGGACAGCGGCTGCAGTGCGGCGCGGTGCGAGCCCGGAGTCAAAAAGTTGAAAAATTGCGGCGACCGTCTTGGAGACGCCCCCTGCACCCGCGCGGACCTGACGCACATACAAATGAGCGGCGACCGCGTGCGCCGCGCCGTGTAATCAACTGATGTGTCTGACTTTTCAACAATCGCCTTGAACGCTCGCTACATTTGACAACAACATTTTTCGAACAGCGCGATTTCGCAGTCAAACTATGCGCAATGCACGTGCCCGTAATACGTAGCGAACGACGACGAGCCATTATTGCCTCAATGCAACCTTATTCGCGTTGATATGGTAATAGCGTCGAGAATGTATTCTACGGTAGGACACACGTGTTCCGCCGGAGAAGGAATGTTAGTGTGCAAATATTAAGAAATGCTTCGCAACACAATAACGTGGCGTAATTATGCAATCGGCATTACTAATACAAAATATATAAAACAATATTGTACATTATACCAAAAAAAGAAAAAGGATGAATAATATCACTTATGATTCCAC
>DWMO01000137.1:0-11451 GCA_018245175.1 Elbella theseus
CTCTGTTAGGAGATTAGTACCTCGGTAGCGGCACGCGCGCGCATATTTAACGGCGTGCCGCTACCGCGGCACTTGATTTTGAGCAATTCGAATAAAATAATGAAACTAACAATCTATGAACTGCTACAGACTTAGTCACCGTATATGTCACAAGGTCAACGAAAATGGACTTTTTTCCTTAATAACCGCAAAACTTATAGCTAACAAACAATATTGCCTAACAAGCAATGTACTTGAGTTTTAAATATATCAACTCTGCATTTTGTTAGAAACAAAATGAGCATTTTTCAAAGCGAGTTCTTAAACTCGATTAAAATATTTACATAGATAACTGTTTGTATCCACACAGGAAAATAATACATTTTTTTCAAATGGGATTCAAAATTAGTTTTTGATAACGTAATCATTTAATCCAAAAAATCGAGTAAGCATATTTTTTATTTTCTGAACGACACAAATTTTGTTTTTTAATGTACTCAAAGTATTACAAAGGTAAGTAAGAGATTGCTACTTTTCTATTGTAGGCATAATAATACCCCAAATGCCTGTTTTATTAAATTACTTTCATAAATTCCACCACCAGCGTTTTGACGTCTCTAACGTCTGCTATAACTATATTTTAAAAAGTAAAATGGTGTCATATTTTGCTGTGGCCGAAAAAATGTAAGCGGTGTGCCTTCATATTACAATATTGTAGGTTGATAAGATTAAATTCAGCGTATAATAGCGTTGGCGGATCGGCAAAGTGTAAAAAGTAAATATTAAATTCATTGTGCCATTTGAAATGCTCAATTAATACGGACAAAACTTTACAATACATTCAGCTATTTTCTTTTCACATATGTGGTTGATTCCACGTATAAAAATACATTTTAATAACACGTGGACTATACTAACATTGCACTGTGCAAACTAGGTACCTAACTAAAGTTATAAATCAGCAAGCACTAGTGTACAGATGTTGAATAGAATAGATTAAATTACTACAGAACGATAAGTTGGTATGTAAATAGTTAGATAAATTGTTCTATGGTATGTTGTATGTTTTAATTTTATTGTAAATTCGTTGTAATAAAGTATACCTTAGGATGCTGCACCCGTGACGCCGAAAAGTAATGTAAATTGTATAGAAATAAATAATGTTTTTGATTGATATAAACTTTCATTTTATTCCTGTTCATTGATCGAGGGTTTGTTTTATTTTTTATTTACAATTACAATAAAATTTCAATGAAAATAAAACCAATTTACAAATGACAATTGGAATACAATAAAGAAAAATATTCGATGTTCCCGCCAATTTGTAGACCACAGACAAAATACTATGCACAATAGATAGACAATACCTAATAATTGTAATATGAAGCCGAACAAATGTGAATTCAAAAAAATAATATATAAAAATGCATTCATTGAATATTTTGTAGAACACACTATCTTTCATTATTTACTTAAAACTAATTGTAAAGATAAAACAGTAAATGGAATTGAAAAGATCATCATCAGATCTTTGACACATCGAGACACGTAGTGCCTCTGTTGATAGATAGAGATACTATTTGACAGTTCGACACGTAATGGTGGCTGCTTGAGTAGTGGAATCATTGCTGACAACTTATTATTGCAAAACAGTTTTTGAACACCTTCAAAAACTAATGGAAAACTGGAGAAAACTAAAAAAGATCCAGGTAAATGAATTATGTTAGCCGCAGAAGTTGATTTTACACATCTGCAATGGAATTATATACCAAAATGGCGACCAATTGCAATAAATTCTATATAATAAATGGTCAAATTACTGTATTGAATCGGAAGCAATATTTGTTGTCTTATGGTGGCAACAGATTTAAAATATAATATTTCTGATAACGACATAAACAAACCAAACATGCTGATAAGAACGTTCTAATTACGTAATGTAAATTGTATATACATTTTCTAAAAATAACTTGCCAAAACCATAATTTAGTATGCAAATGTATGTGATATATAATTTTCTTATTAGTAAATAAACATATCGGTTACTTTTGGTTTTTGATATGATCTATTAAAAGTGTAATTAATAATTGCTAAATACACGTTGGTTAAGCCAGGGCAATGATGTTAGTTATCCATTCACAAGTTAAAATAAATGAAATTTGTTTAATTTACGATAACTTGATGCATGAATCAGTGGCGTTTAGGCATCGAATCAGATATAACGCTTCAGTATAACTAGGCAAGTTTAAAAAATATGCATATATTATATTCGTAAATATACTAGAAAACTATTAAGATGTTCACTAATTCTTATGAAATGAATATTAGGGGCAATACATAACTTATTAATTCTGTAGCCGGTGACATTAATGGCTCGGACACAGTTTGTCGGTTTGATTCCTGTCTAATACAAACATACCTATGATTATCACAAATATTTGGTGGGTCACTGTGTAATAATATATTAATAACTATGTATTCAGTACATACATGTAGTTGATCTGCTTTCTCATTAACATGGCATGATCTCTGCCTAATTTGGAATCAGATGGTTATGTCAAATTGTCTTAAGATATAATGTAACTTCACGCCTGTAATCCCCGAAGAGGTAGGTAGAGGAATGTAGAACACTCCCATGTTTCACCGGTTATGTTTACTTCCCACCATGGAATAGGTGGTGAGCCTATTGCCATGCATCAGGCACATATCCAGACTCCGAGTCATTATTAGAAATTCTAAATTAGATAAATCCAATAGGCTCAACCCGGGATTTGAACCCAGGACCACTCAATCGGCAGTCTCACTTGCAAGCACTCAACCAACAAGGCAATCTGAGATATTAAGATATAACCATGTACATTACAATATTATTACCAAGAACTACTCGAGCAGCTTTTAAATGTAATAAATGATATCAAATAGACATACAGAAATATGATAATATAGTTGTTTTCATACTTAGTACCTGAAATGTAAATAAGTACATTCAATCTCAAATAGTATTTAAGATACAAGATTATATAATTTCTTCTTAGAATTATTCTATTCACTCCTAATGTAGTACCATCTGCAAACAAACAATTTTTCCTTCTATATCCACCCATCTGAATGATCATTTTCCATTCAATTTGTTCTGAAAGTTTTGTTGCCTGTAGTCCCACTAAAAAACGTCCTGTTCACATAAGCTCACACTCTACATCCATTATAAAGTAAACATGACATCACACCTGTAAACCCTAAACACGACACCTGTAAACCTCAGAGAAGTGTAGTACACCCCCCATGTTTCACCAGTTTAAGTCCCACAATAGAATAGGTGATGAGCTTATTGCCATACACCAGGCACACATGTAAACTCCAAGTTGCTACTAGAAATTTTAAATTCAAAAAATCTAATAGTACCCGACTCGGGATTTGAACCCAGGCCCTCCCGATCGGCAGTCACGCTTACAACCACACCAACGAGGCAGACATTTGTAATAGCAGTACTTTTACCTTTAATATTTTATTTGCTTTGAGCTCAGTATAAATACAGGTATATGCTTTTTAAATCAGAAAATTATGCATACCCATGCATTAGCCCTACCATCACCACTCATTTACTTCTTTCTGCTAAGAAAGTAGTGCCGTGATTACTGGATTTCCGTTTAAAAGGTGATAAAACATAAAGACGTTTAAATTGTTTTTTTTTATATTGATATCTATGGATAACTTCAATAACATTAGGAGGCTGCTGCTTCTGTAACAGAAGAAATAAGAATTATTGATCTGTTGATTCAACGGTTATAGAACTTGACTGATGAGTTAAGGGTTTAGGGGTGCATGCACGCACCTGCACACCATGTAATTATCAATCGTATTCTTTAAAGTGTGTAAAGTCTGGCAAATCGCATTTGTCCAGTGTGGCAAACTTAATCCATCTCATTCTGAGGGGAGTCCCGTGTGCTACAGAGGAACAATGTCCTTGATTGTAATAAGTATGAATAAATCTAAAATGTCTTGCATGATCTGAACTCTGAAAAAAAAACTTAAATAAGTTTTTTTTTAAATAATAACAATAACAACTTGACTTCATTTGATTTACCTATCCTTGATTACAAGTATTAACTTGTAATACTTCATATCAAAAATAATAGGAAGTTAATGTTAAAACTGAATACTTTTTTGTTAAAGCTTTTATAAAATGAGAATGACAAGCTTACTTCCAAACTTTGTATTTAAGTGCCACCGCGCATTAGGCGGCCGGCCGCACGACCACGTCGCTGCGGCCAGCCCGCGCCCATTGCATACACGTCTGCGACCACATTCGTCAGTCGAATTCACATCGTGCTCCAAACTGGACCTTGAAGAAGAAATTATTGTTGCGCTAGTTTGTTCATTATTACAAAAGGGAAAGAAAAAAAGGACCAAGAAATTTTGGATTCATGCATTGTTACGGGAGAGGCTTACAAAAGGAACACATACTTTCCAGACGTACTGCAATATAAAGAGAATTTTTTTAACTATATGAGAATGTCCATAACAATATAAGACTGGTCTCATAACGCTATTCTGTTTTGAATTTCTAAAATGAAACGTTCAGTATCAAACGCCATCCTGTATATACAAAAAACGTATGGCTGCGGCGCCCAGTGCGCGCACACTGAGTAATTTCATACAAATGGGCGTATCTCGTTGGCCGCACCGGCCAAGTGGCCCCGCGTGTGTGTCGCGATATTTTTCGTTGGCCGCGCGGCCAGAGCGTGGCCGCTGGCCGCTAGTCGCATAATGCGCACATTTACATATATTATGGAAGAATTAGGTGGGCGTAGCGAGGTGGCCGCGCGGCCAGGCAGCCTAATGCGCGGGGGCACTAATAGTAACAGATACCTAATACAATTCCTCCCCAATACTACCCCCCTATTCATGTGGCATAGAAATGTTGTTAAATACTACAACTGGCAAAAATCAAATTAGCATGTTCCCTTGAATGGTCTTCCCTCCCCGCTACCTAACTCCACCTACCAAGACCTACCACTCTCGCCTTCGACACATTACATTCAAATATTAATCGCGCCGTCCTTTGACACACCTTACAAATATGTACTTTACACCTTACAAGTGTGTACTTAGCGACTTGCAACGAAGTATGGATTGTGAAAAAAGGCATGATTTAATTGGTTTATGTACCTACATCATATATTATATTTCCAGAATGAATCAGGTATGTTTCGTATGCAACATGCGGGTGGGGATAGCGCTACGGAATGGAATCAATCTTTTCGCAGATGATGTGAGTGTCTCTTGCTTTTAAATAGTTTTATTTATGACTTACCTAATTTTGATGAGGCTTAAAATATCACTTGGTACGTAAACATTATTTTGATCATCTGTTAAAATGTTAGTTTTGAGCGTGCTAAATTCAGTGGCCTATTCCTAACCAGGTTCTTTGACATCAATGAGGCTTTTTCTTAAAAATTTGTAAACAAGTCATGCATTCATGAATCCTGAAATGCTTGTTACAACGTGACCGGTATTTTTCGAAATAGAAAAATCAGATATAATCTAGTTTCTTACATTTTTCTAATTTAAGTATCTTTGACCATAATACATAAATGTATTTCCAAATGCTTAAATAATTATATTTCAGACCACCCTACAATCCGGCAAGACGTTGAAGGAAGTGTTGAGTGAAATAACGGACAGGAATATTCAAGAAGCGAACGCACACTCTAAAATTGTTTGTAAGAAATGTCACAAATTCATGTCCGAGTACGACTCTATACAAGTTAGGTATGTAGGTTTTGTTACAGATAGGGATGATCCGATACAAGTAAATACAAGTACCTAAGTACTCGAATATTTTCTTTCGATACCAAGTAATTTTAGTATCGAATGAATTCATTAGATACTTATTTGGTATCGGAAGAAAAGTACTTGTACTTGTATCGATTGGAAGTGTGACGAAGTGTCTTTTATATTTGTCCATACATTCGTAATAAAATGAAAAATGGAAATCTTTGTTTTTTTCTTGCTATAGGATGAAAGTGATTAAGCTTGACCTGTTGTCGCACTTCAAGAACACACTGCAGCGGCAGAAGCTGGATTACGACTCGTGTAACATGACGTTGCCAGTAATAAAGTCCGTCACCACGCTGAGTGATTGGGACAAGGAGCCTGAGCCACCGAAACTCGTGGTGACGGTGTCCAAGCTGCAGCCGGTGCCCCCAGACTTTGTGTTGAGACCTGGCATGTGGTTTTCCAGGGCCACCAGCATCGCCAATTCTAAGGTAAGACGATGTATTTATGTACCATTAAACAGGGTTTTAGTCAAGTTCAGCGAGCTTGGAAATTGCTCAACTTGAACCTCAATGTCTGGTCTCTCAACGTCTATCAATGATTTATTCTCTAATAAACATTTCATCAGCTGTCTGATTAACGAAGCATTGGATGTCCTAACATACGATATTATTAGTTCACGGTATTATAAAATTGATTTATATACGATATTTCTCTTTACATTTTTGATTTATTAATATAATAATAAACGATGTCACTTACAAAATTAAGTACGTTATTAAGTATATTGTTATACGTGCTATTGGAGAGGCCTATGTCCAGCAGTGGACGGGAGTAGGCTGATAATGAATGAATGAAAGTATATAATTTTTTCTTTTTGTTACAGTCTATCGTGACAATACCCTCGACGTCCACGTTGAATTTAAAGGTGACCGTCGGCTCGTCAGTGCTCACGCAGAGCATCAAGACCACGAACGCGATCGGCAACAAAATGATAACTATGTCGAACAACTCGCTGCCTAAAGACTTCCTGACCTCCGTTGTCCTCGGTAAGGTGGACGTCAACGATCTCGTGAAAATCGAAGAGAATATAAAGAAGGAGGGAGCAGAATGCAGCGATTTGGAGAACAATGATGAACAGCCCATGGAAATTGATGAGGGTAGGTAGGCATAAAATCTTGAGGAGTGAAAGCTAGTAGTTGTAATTCTGCTTTCCATTCCGGAAGTCCGGGGTTCGCATCGCAGTTGCAAAATTATTTATCTTTTCTTATATCGATGTAAAAGAATATTACGAAACAGGACGTTTTTCTGATAGTTCTACATGACGTAAAATTTTGAAATTTGGCTAACGTGGTAGATTATGGCCTTAACTCTTGCGGTAAATCTACATAAATTGGTCAGTGTTTAAAAATTAACTGTGATTTCAGATTGCTCTTTAGCAGTATCAACTAGCGGTGTCCAAGAAACGATTGCGTTCACGAAAAAGTCTGACCAGGTAACCCATAATGAAATATATCGGTTTTACTAATGTCATCTAAAGTAATGGCAGTGTGAAGATAACCGTACGAAAATGTAAATAACGGTATTCTCATAATGGCTGATCATAATTCTTGGTAATTGATCAAAATTGTTACTTCATGTCAACTTCATAAAAAATATTGGAAGAATTAATAAAAAATATTGAAAAAATTCATTTGCGATATGTGACTTAAATGTGAAATTATATGAAAGCTTTCACCGAATTTTGGTCTGTAGAACCAGATTATTTACGAGAACTCAGCAAGGCTAAGTAAAACATGGTTCAGAAATATAATACTTCATTACATATGCTCAATATCTGTGTAACATATATGTTACATTTTATTTATGTTTCATATCTTGTGTTTCATATGTAGAGCGAATCAGATAAATCGAAGGATTTCCTTGAAAACTTGCTACCTGGTCTAACGTCTAACGAAGAGACAAATGACGACGACTTAGAAAGTAAATATATAGTTGGCAAACTGGAGATTCTGAATGACAGAGAGGACGATGACAGATCTCGTAAGTTTTAATACATAATTATCTTATAAATTGGTTTTGCATCACAGTGAACTGAACTTGTGATTGGTGTTACTTATGGGGTACTAAGGTATACATATTGTTAATTAATTTCTATTGATGATAAATAATCATATTAGTCATACAAAAATAAGTCCAGGTTGGGAATCAAACTTGCAACTTAACCGACTTGTCTGCAGTTGGGTTCACTAGGCTAATTTAGACGCCACAAGTTAATTGGATTCTACTTTTCATTTTTGACCACTTAGCTTCAGTCAGTGATAAGTTATTAAATAGAATTATTGGAATGTCACTTATACAGACCATATTATTCATAAAAAACGTAACATGTAGTACACTCCCACGTTTCACCCGTTACGTTTAAGTCCCATGGAATAGGTGTTGAGCCTTTTGGCATACAATGGGCACAGATCCAGACTCCGAGCCACTACTACAAATTCTAAATAAAAAAAATCTAATAGTACTCAACCCGGGATTTGAACACAGGACCTCCCGTTCGGCAGTCGCGCTTGCAAGCACTTGACCAACGAGGCAGTCATATTCTTCATAAACATTGCTAGAAATTGATTATACCTTTAAGCAAGTGACATAACCAAACAAGATCATAATTATAGTAAAATCAAATTTGTTTTACATTGAAGAAACAATAGTGATGGATGGTGAAAATGGATCAATCATAAGACTGGTGTCCGGGCAGAAGTTTTTGTATGGAGACAGTGAGATATCTCTAGTGGTGCCTGAGGATGTTCAGGAGTGTGATGTCAATGAAAATGGGGACAGCCAAGGTAACGTCCAAATTGTTTTAATATCCACTGGGACAATTCTACTTTAACACATGTGCTATTCTTTGAAAGTTCCTGATTGTGAAGTTACTAAGAGTATTTTTCAAGACTGGACCTAAAATGTTAAACATGATGTCTTGCCTCGGTTGCAAAGGTTACAGTGACCTTTTTTCAGTTGGTGCCTGTTACAAATCATGTTTTAATTGTATATAAAGCTTGATGATGATAAACATAAACTCTAAACATTCATATATAGTCCTCAAAAGACCTCAAATTTATAATGAGTACATATAACCTTGTATTGAATAAATTATCACTGCAAAATCTATCTTTGCATTCACAGATTCCAATGAAGAGTCCCGAATAGAGCAGCAAGTGTCCGGTGACGAGAAAATAGCTAATGCCATCATAGCAGCAGCTCAGGAGCAAGGTATGTCGAGGATGTAGTATATATTTAAAATATAGTACATCTTACATAACGGTGATCACTTGTGAAGTAACTATTAGGGTTTTTTTTCCACATTAATGATATGAAGCTAATGCTTTTATGTTTAAAAAAGAGAATCTTAAATGAAAGTATACGAAGACATAAAAGTAAAGACTTCTGAGTGACTCGCTATGTTTTCTCCGTAGGAGTCTTGTTCTGTAGTTCATCATCAAATACCGGAATGCGAGTAATTCATTAGGACAACTCAGTGTTTATTTTCCTCAAATAATTATGTCACCAGGTGGTGCTTTCATAAAAGTGGAGTCAGGTGAAATGTACCGCGTGAAATCAGTTCAGAGCAAGAAGACGGACACAGTCACCAACGTTGACCCGCAGCCGTCTATCAATTCGGTACCGTTTTGGCATCTGTAATATATTACGTAATAGCATTAAATATGTTGTGTTTTCATTTGAAAGATTTGAATTATGCTAAATTTTTTCTCTCATTTTTATGATGTTGTTTATATATACCTAGCGGTTCAATTACTTCACAATTGTTTGGTTGAAAACATTTATATTATTTCGAATTACTTATCATTTTGGCGGTCTATTGTCATGACCGTTGTGACGATTCCGACGAAGAAGATTTTAATTTTCATATGTCAAGTATACCTGATAATATTTTTGGATTGAATGATTGTCTTTTCTTTTAACTTTCTACGTAGTTTTATTTTCAAGTGATGAGGTTTCTTAGCGGATGCATTTGTTGTTCATTGCAGATAGTCGTTCAAGAAGAAGATGGACAATTCAAATGTTTAATATGCGAGAACGACGATAAGAAAGGTATGTTTTGTTAATGTATTAATATTACATTAACAAAGTTATAACGTAAAATTGTTGTGTCAAAACTATTTCTAAGTAACATAGTACAAAGTGAAATAGGGACTCACAATTAGTGTTTTGCTCGTACGATACAAACATAAAACACGCAGAAATCAACTTAGCATTCGTGAGAAAAGCGTCGCTCCTCCGCTCTCGCCCTCGTCGCTGCAATAAATCGCTATAACGGTAGTATAGCGAGGGGTGCAGTTCATTTCTGCATGGTATAATCATAAAAAACTCGTCACTTTTAGAATCGAAAGTGTATATGATAATGTCGGCTTGCACCGACGATGTGATAAGATGGTTCCGAAAGCGGAAAGTGAGGAGCCGTCGGTAGTAATAACGTTGCGTGTGGTTCCGGCGGCCCAGCGGCCGTGCGGTTCGCGCGCGCGGCCGCCGCGCACCAGCACGCGCGCACAGCGCACGGCGCGCCGCCGCCCCGCGCCGCGCCCGCCCGCATCGCGCCGCGCCGCACCCGCCGCGCGCCCCTGCAACATGCACCCGGTACCTGCTGCACGCACACACACGGATACACGCGCGCACACACATGCACGCGCACACGCACACGTACACGCGCGCACACGCACACGCACACGCACACACGCACGCGCACATACACAACGATCTTTTACTGTGGTCAACTGTCCTAGCGTTGCACTGTTATACACGAGTCTCCTCGCACAATCACTTTGATTTCAAGATCCTTGAAGCGAAACAGATGCACGTACTCATCCTAGAACCATTCAATGGATGTGCCTACTAATGTTGTCAATATCACCTATACGTTTATACTGTTTATGTTTTAAACGGATTTAGTTTCATAAACCAAAATATTATAATTTTTTAAAATTCCAGAACAAGACCAAATCAAAAAGACCAAAGTGATTCAGCAAGCAGACAAGACCAAAATCCATGAGTGTTCTATCTGTAACAAGAAATACAGGTAAATGATAAATATATTAGAACCTTTTGAAAGTTTCTAACCGCAAGCAAGTAATTTCATTGTGCTTTAGAAATGTATTTATGTAGTTATCTAGCTGTCTTGTGACTTTTCATACTTTAGAACCGAACGGTTATGAGTAGTTTAGAGTGATACTCGCCACAAAAGTTATTGTAAGCCAAAAATACACATCACTTTTGAACTTTAACATATCCTTTTTAATATATGTTACTCATACCATATTTAAAAATGAAAGAGATCATAGATAAAGTGTTTCTATGCTCCAGCTCGCGGACCCTGCTGGCGGTACACATGAACTTCCACAACGGCGCCAAGCCCTACACGTGTGACATTTGCAACAAATCATTCGCTTCCAAATACACTTATCAATCACATCTGAAAATTCATTTGGTAAGTTGTAAATTTTATCGCAGTGGTAAGGCAGTGATAGCCTAGTGCAGAGTTTCCCAAACTTTTTTGTGTCGTAGACCCCTTGCCATGTTTTTCCGTGTTGGGTAGACCTCTTACTTACCTGATATTGATTTCCTGTAAATTTCCTTTTCAAGATTCAGGAAACGAATAAACGTATTTGTCCCACATTC
>DWMO01000138.1:0-11437 GCA_018245175.1 Elbella theseus
TGTTGTACGTAATAATAATATTAATAATGATTTATTGACCAAAGTATGCTACATTCCAAGCAGAGAGCCCTGGCTCCCAGAAAAGCGTGGCTGTGGCTTGGGAGTCCGTACCTTCCCTATTAGTGTTACAATTTTTTTTGTTACAGTCCTTATATATGAATAACAAGTAATCTTTTAGTCATGAGTCATAAGTGACTTTTGACTCATAAGTGACTCGTAAGTCATATCGTTGATTACATAACATTACATTATACAACAGTTCACATAACTATGACTGCTGACACCCGTAATTTATTTTCCTTTGTTCTTGTATTTTCGCTCACACAGAAATGACGTCTTTATTAGTAAAGCATGATTTGCACAGAAGCACAAGGTTCTATTAATCATTAAATAAACAAGAAGACCAAGGCTACAATAAGAATTTTGTTAGAAACCAAATGTTTATTTGCGCCAAATAGAACGTACATATTTACTCATGGGAATCATAATGTGGTCTTAATATTATATAACATTGTATTTATTCAAAACTATCATAACAACTCAGTTTACATTACTCCTATTTATTGATATAAACATTGACATAATATTTTGGTTTTGGTAATGAAATAAAATAACATGATTTTTTCATCAAATTTCTTGTCACATTTTGTTGTACATTTTACATTTTGCTTTGTTCTTTTTTATCTAAATCTTATTTATTATCTAAATTTATCTTAATCGATTTACTTTACAAGCATCACGCAGGAGATGATTCTTGCTGTGAGATACCTTGTAGGAATGTTTATGTGTTAAGTAAATACAAGCATCCATTTACTATGTAAAGGGACAGACAGGTATATATGGAAAGTACATATGGTAACTATTCATTGACGTCATGATAACGAGGCGAACGGAACAATCGTACTCTGCCAGTGTAATAGTTTCAGCGCTAGATTGCTTTATCCAGTTCTTTTAGCGTAACTAGCGATCAGAACTGAACGGGCAATTGACTCAGTAATAACTTCTCTAGCTCTTTGAAGCGATTAAAATGGATATTATGTCGTTTTTAAATTTTCCCCGTATTGTTTCAGTGAGTTTTACGAGTAAGTTACGGTGTGGGTTAGGTTCACTTATATATTGGAGAATTCAGATTGGTACTTGTAACTTTTATATCTGTATTTCAAGTACCTATAACACTTAGCTGAATTAATATACTTATAGTTTTTGGTCAAAGTTATATCTTACGTAGATTATAATATTTGAAGTGATCTAACTTCTAACTCCAAGCTACGAATAAGTGGAAGATTTCAGCAGATTATGTATCTGGTTCAATGTAGTTTTAGTACAACTATACATATATTGTCTTTAAGCGTACGAATAACCATATAGAATATATGATGCGATTTAAATGAAACAACAGTCGTAGTATCGCATTGCATAAAACGGTGCGGAGTAAGCGTTCCTTTCAGCTGACAGGAGAGCAACGAGGGTGGGGCCGGCAATCCCATAACTTGCATATTTATTTGTCAGCATTTATTATTAAAACCCCCGGCGTAGTTTCCTCTGGCTTCAAAACGTTCCTCATTAATTATTCCATGACGAGGATTTAAACCGTACCGCTTCTAAAGAGTCGACGAGCGATTTGACAGTTTTAGTTTTTATGTACACACTTTTGATTAATTTAGGACGGTTATGAAGCTACGTTGTAAATTAAATTCAAAGTGTCATTCGTCTTTTGAAATCTTGAAATAATTTGGACGTTTAACATCAAAACTAGGTAAACGGGCGCAATAGTGCTGAATACTTGACTGTGTCAGATTTGTTCACTTTCATTCGTTCACATTCATCGTTGATTTATATGGGAAAAGAGAATTGTTTCTGGGTTTGAATGTTGCCATATATTTGCCATTGATCTAGAATCTTAAGTTATTAAGATGATATTGAAGAATCTAGAGTCTTGAGTTGCTAAAGCCTTGAAATAATCTCGCAACATAATACATTTCTCAAATCCGCATTCAATAACATGAAAACTAGCCACATATAGTATATTAAAAATATAATTAGTCTGTACGGAAGAGAGCGAGCGACGTAAAACAGTCTTTCTTTGAATATGTAGATTCATTTGAGACAAAACCAAATAAGTATAGATTGTGTACTTATTGGCAACACAAACGAGCTCGTCAGTTAAACTTCACGAAACATAAATTCACTTGCCGAAATGAAATTCATAAAAATCTGCATTTGAAAGCGAAACACACAAAGAGTCTCATTTATCTCAAAATGAAATACAATTTTGTGCTTTTCACGATGTTCTCGATATAAAGGGTCGCGTTGAAATATTGCAGAGCTGAAATTTTAAGTGGCTTACGTAACTGTTTTTCAGTTGCGGAACGGGTGAGCATGTGACCGGGTCGAATTTCCAGTAAAACAAATTTCGCTAAAATTTACACATAATCTACTTTTCTGACAAAAAAAATCCCTATTAGAAGTTAGACGTTTATTTAAAACAATTGAAATCTCTATATCCCAATTGGAGATAAATGTAAATGTATGCTACATACGACACATACATATATATACGTACGAATATTACCCGTAAAATTGCGCTGGCCGAAAAATTCTAACATGAGTTCACAGCAGCTTAAAGGGTAGCCATTGTAGCGATTGTTCTCTTGCAGGTGAACTCTACACAAAAGGTTCTATAACCCCTAGGTTAAAAGTACTATCATATCATCACGGCAAGTTTCTTACGGGGTAGGCAGAGAATACAGAGTTTCAAACGTTTCTATCCTTACAGATCTCACGCGTTTCTTCCACATTCATCCCCCTCTTCATATACGCTCGTTTATTTCGAAGATTTCTGACACCGCTGTTTATTACCTATGTAATAAAAAAGTGAGTTTTGGTTTATCGTATAAACAAGATACTATAATTCGTTCGTTCTGGCTGTTTATTTGTGAGACAAAAGCCTATCTCTTTGTTGATTTGACTAAAATGTATGGGTGTCATACGGAAATGTCAAACACGTGTACAACTGACATGAGACCGTTCTATCAGAATCCAATAGCAGCGCGTACACAATGTCCCGCGCCACCTGTTGAAATATGCCATAACATTATACAGCGAGTGATAGATCGCGCACCCTCCCTCATATATCATCCCTCTCCCTTATTTTCTTGTTGGCAAATTCAAGGTTCCTATAAATCGATAGAACACAAGAGTAATATTACGTCATTCAACATTAAAATTGGCAAAAATTGTCATCGCAAGTATTGGGCAGTTGTTTTTGTAAATTTCCAACCGTGTTCTTCAAAGAAACGGTGAGGATATCGTAGATATAAAACATATGACACTTACTCGTATGTGTAAGAGTCAATCAGTATCAAGACTTCGTAATGTGTTTCATGATAATGGTAATGATGATGATATTTTTGATTCGTATTTTAATTTTTAAACCTTATCATTAGAACTGCTTTGCACTCCAGTGAAAGCGAGTAGCAGCGAACGCAAGCCGCTGCGGCCAATGCGGCGTCGTAACTCATAACGTTTGACGGCCGTTATCTCGTTACGGAGTCACATCAAGTGATTTACGATCGGTTCTTATTTCTGACAACTGAGTAAGTACTATGTATAGCTTTGGTGCAACAAGTGACTTTATCGCGTTGTTGCTTCTCGTCAGGATCACTACCGAACCAATTTCACTTTGAGCCGAGCTATGTACACGACCTAGACAAAACTTCCGACAGTTTTCTTTCACGTAAGGAATCGGACAAAAATGTTAGTGGTCTCTCATCTATAATCTGCCCGTGCTGAGCGTTGGTTGACTCAGTATAATTTATCCACTTCATACATTCATTATTGCAATTAAAACATGCCGTTACTCGTATATTAATTGCACTGCAGTCTAATTTACTCGCTAGCGTTCATGTCTAAATATTGGTTTTAATATTCATCAGCTCATCATGATATTAACGCATTCATATACAGTTTATTCAAATAATGCAATACAATCCCGTGCATAATAGTTTATACATTTTTGTTAATTATTCGGGACCGCGATAATTAATGCAATCGAATATTGAGTTGCACACCTCAACTGTTGACCCTTTAATGATATGAGTATTATCAACATATTAACTACGTATTAATCAATGTTTATCGCATAATAATTGCTTATAATATAATTTACTAGTCTAATGCTCTGGTAATGCCGCGTATACCACTCATATTTAAAAACTTATGTTTATAAATTCTAGATTGCGATATGAAAAATTGCTGGAACACTTCATTAATTTCCAACTACATGATTTTTTGAATATTTATACCTAGACAGAAGGAATTATCATCAAAAAAAAATTAGACCTGGATCGAAATCAAACAAGCAACACTCAGCTAACTGTCAGTGTTACTAACACACAGAATGACTACTACTGTTTACATACATTATATTATAACAACAGTAATAAGTTCTTAATATAATTTTACTAAGATGGAATATTAGTATATGAGATAGCGAGGAGAATAGAGCGATCGTTAGTGTAATGCGATTAATATCAAAATTTAATTCCCGCCGCCGGTGCGACGCGGCGGGGGCCGCGGCGGGGACCGCGGCGGCTGGCGGCACGCAATTACTCGGGAATCGGAACCGATGAAGCCCGCCATCTTGTTAATATCTCCAATTATTTGACACATTTATGAATTTATAGCGAAAGGATACTCCGTAACAAGTTAGCACATTATTCGGAACGAGAGAATTATTATTCTCTTCGTTTTGTGAAATGTAATTGTATCTGTATCAATATTTTCAGTTGTTTTCAATCGAGCTACAGTTAAATTTGAATATTTAATTTCTCTTGTATTATAATATTAATATTTATTCAAAAAAGAAATGGCAATAAAACTTAAATTGATATAAACATTTGAGCCATAAAAGACAAAATAACTAGTTCGTAGTAATTTTCTAGAATAAATTATAATCAATCGAGGACTTAAACCATTAAATAGACGGTTTCAATCATTCTTACAGTAAGTAGTTAAAACTTTATCCGTGAAATATAGAATTATAAACCTGAATTTAGCGCGTCGCTTACTTGTGGATTAAAACGCCGAGTTGCCAAACTTCGGTTTAGATAAATGATTAAATTCAAACTTTATAAACTTTCTGATAAATTGAGAGGATCAGTGAGGAGTATTACTGTATGAACACTTCATCTTCTTCATACAAGAAGTGAGTTAGCTAGGTTGGATTGTGCCTTGATATTCTTATTCTCCCATTATTATTTCTTTTTATATATAAAAACTTGACATCGAGCCTGCAATCCCCGAAGGGATAGGCAGAGGAGTGTAGTACACTTCCACGTTTCAGCAGTTACGTTTACGTCCCACGGAACAGGTGGTGAGTCTATTGTCATACATCGAGCACAAATCGAGATTGGGAGCCACTACTAGAAATTCCAAATTGGAAAAATTCAATAGTACCCAACTCGGGATTCAAACCCAGGACCTCCCGATCGGCAGCCGGGCTTACAACCACTAGACCAACGAGGCAGTCATTTATTATTATTTTCTTATTATATTAATATGGTATTCGTAGTTGCGTGTATTAGTTAATTAGATGGTATGACATGTGCGTGGATTAATCTCAGGTAGTTCAGTATGTAAGTGGAATAGTTATCCGACTGCGTTTATGTGAAATAACAATCATACCCTTATAATATACCGAACGTGTTAAAGCACATATGTAAGTCGAAATTTCTAGTGTTAATGAAAGGGCATGAAATAAAGTTTATGGGACGTGTGCCATCAATAAAGGGAGGAGAACATTCCTTCAGAGCCTTCCTTCGTTGTGTGTAAGGCATTCAAATTATAGGATTGATTTTACGACTACCGTCAACGAATGTCAGGAGCGAGCAGAATAATAAAACTATTGCGTTATCAGGGACTGTACCTACACACATAAACGCTTGCAATGATCTTAGTATTTATTTTTATTTTATTTAATAAGTCACCAACAATCTGTACACTATTACCTACATTTTTTTGTAGTTATGACCACAGCAGCAAAAGTGACTTTGTTTCCGCTAAGTGCCAGAACCGTCACAGGCGACGACGACGTGGTTAGACATCATTTTAAAAATAAATATGTTATAAAAGTATTAATATAGGTATCTATATAAAAGTTTCAATATAATGAATGTACATGTTGCACATGTTCATAGGCGACGGTGACCACTTACCATCAGGCGGCCTGTCTGCTTGTTTGCTCGCGCTGAAAAAAAAAAGAACCATATCCGCGACTTTATACATGGCGGATCCTGATAGTTGAGCAGAAATCGCTCATACATGTACATGTTGTAGACTTAAATGATTTCTAATTTCATAATGAGATAAATACTATTTTTTTATTATTATTATAATCTGTTATTTTTTAAATACCAATTTACGATATTTTTCCTTAAAGAAACTATTAAGCTCCAACAAGTCTGAACTGTAACGAAGCACTTTTTAAGCCGTAGCCAAGATCGGTGGCCAATTAAGGTTGGTCCAAAGATATAACGGAAGAAGAAAAAAGAAAAGAAAGGCACTTTAATCGCGACTTTTAAATTTCATCTGTTCTAGACTATACACAAATAGTTGTTAGTATGTACTTACATATCCGAGGTAAAAGTATTACTGGAGTCTCATTAAAAGAAGTATTACAGATCGAACCTAAAGAAGTTAACACAGTCAGGGTTTCATGTCTCGTTGAGACACGTCCAGATTGTTGCTGCTGCTCATGCCCAAAGAGTTCGTGTTATTATAATACACTGGTGTGTTACGGTAACACACTTCAAGCACTTAATACGATATTGCCTAAGAATACAAACTTTCACGAAGCTTCAAGCCCTCTTTTAATTATACACCATACTAGTAAAAGCTTTTTTACCTAAACTGGCAATTCTTGAAACCTATCCAGAGTATTTGACAAGGAATTAATTTAAATATTCAATTAAAATCCGAGGAAAATTCACGCCGACTTGAATTCCGTGGACATTGAGGCTGAATTAGCCGCGTGATAATTAATTTGCGTCGGATTGAAGTTGTCACGAATTAATAAATAGGCGGAGTTAGGGACGCTCGGGTCATTACCGTGACGGGCCCGTGACCGTGACGCCGGCGGGTACATTGAGACATTTTTAGAAAAACATTCCATTACCCATTTAATTGTACTCACTTCTGACCTCAAAGCTAAAGCTACACAAGATTCTAATATTTCCATGACGCACATACATGTACATAGTACAGGATTAATGTAAAACAAGAAGAGAATATTTGAAAGACAAGAAAAGAATATTTCAAAGACGGCCCGTACATTATTAGTTGTAGGCATGTCGTTCCATCTGCCCCGTTTGAAACCATTAAAGTAATAATACATCATTTTAGTATTATTATTGAACGTGTTTGTATTACCCGATAAAAGAGTTCTCGTATTGCCTACGTATCACAGACATAACTCATAAAATCAAACCAAATTATTCTTTTTTATTCGGGGCTAAGGGATACTTACAAATTGTCAATTGTACTTTTTTTCTAAATCTACTACCGGCTCGGAAGGTGACCTCGACAGCGAAAACCCGACAGGAAATTCGGAGTGTTTGTCGTTTTTTTATATAGTACGTTTTCCTTCTTATTAGAATCTCTGTGTTTTATTATTATATACTTTGTTATAAAACTTATATCTTGCTCTTTTTGATTGTATGATTGGCTTTTCGATGTCATTATTGATACGATTGTGTCGTTCTTTTTTAATGAGGCATTTATAGACGCTATTCAAAAACGGATAACGTATTTCTGAACGAATTCATTTTCGATCTCTTTGTCAATTGATGAAACGAATAGTAAATGATATTATGGAAATGGCGGGCTTAATTGGTTCCGATTTACGACTAATTGGGCGCCGCCCTCCCCCGCCGCCGGCCGTCGCTCTCCGCCCAAGCCGGCCAGCGACGGGAATAGAATATAGCGTCGATCGTATAATACTAACGATGGCCATCATTTCAGACATGTTTTAATATATAAAACAAATTTATGTTATATTTAAGAGCTGATGTAGTCCGTAATTAGGAACATTTAGATTAAAGATTAAATATGAAAATATTTGATAATTTGGTGTTACATTAGTTCAGAGGGCTAAAAGGCTAGGTCAATCCTTTAATTACTGACAACGAGCTGTAATTATTTTAATGAGCGGACAATCTGTTTCGTTACGCGTTGTTTGAGTTGCAAAGGGTCGCAAACAGCATGCGTACTATGTGTGGTTTTCTATTTGTACAAAACGTTTATATGAAGGCCATGACTTTATATTCATTTCTCTCGTTTTGGGAATGTTTTTATATTTTTAAGTACTAAACAGCTACCAAGCATAAATGTGTTGACGGAGTTTTCTAAATTCGAAAATGTGCGTGTATAATTTATTGTGAATGAAGTCAATAACACATTTTCGTCGAAACCATGGGTAATCGAGGTTAGCGCTGGTTTGTTAGAAGTTCCGCTAAGATTTAAAGCACGGAAAATTAAAGTGAGAAACTTAGCGCGTGTGGAAGCTTATGTTTATGTTATGGACAAATGTGTTAACGTTTGTTCTCATAATTACTACAGCGTGGTTCATTAATAATAATAATAATAAACTTTTATTGCCATTTACAACAGGTAACACAAAAAATATAATACAGTAACACGTCATGGGCAACAGGAGGCAACTCAGCCGATGTTAACTCGGGCTTGGTATCCCGAGTAGCGCTGATTTTCAGGTGCCCCCTTCATTCATTAAAATGTTATCGAAATCCAATTGTAATGATTTTTTATTAAATTTTTCTATTTGATGTCGGTTTTTATAATAAATATTTTCAATAAAAAAAAAGAACTAAAAGAAATTTACTACCTCGTTAGTCTAGTAGTTTTAAGCGCCACTGGGGAGTAAGAAGTCCCAGTGTCGATCCCTAGATCAGAGTAATTATTATAGAATTTTCCCAACATGAAGTTCCCAGTACTATGTACCTAGGAGCCTGCATTTGCGCCTGTTGTACGATAATATACTCACCCCCTATTCTCTGGGACTTATAACAAGAGAAAAATGGGAGTACTACCCTTCTCTGTCTATCCGTTCGGGGAAATACAGGCGTGATATTATTTAGAAGGTTTAATTTTAGTATACAATTTGTTGATCGATGGGCTGATTGTCTTTATAACGTATAATTTCTCACTCGTTCAGATCTAAGCAACTGAACTTCTTGTCTTTTTTCCACACGTTTCAAGAATTAGACATTTTAGATGGTTTAGAGAAGGATAAAGTGACAGATATTAAGAGAGAAATGTTTGCATAGTTGGAACATATAACATTTTTGTCATACTGATTAATTAAAATTTTTGTCATATTGATTTGTCATACTGTCTTAAGAGGTAGATTTAGGTCTAAGATTTAGGTCTTCGGTTGGAGGCGTTTTGAAAAAACCCAGGAGTAGAGTAACGTTAATAGCCGCACATGTAGGGCATCTATAATAAAAGAGAAAAAACGGTAGGAGTTGTTCAGGATTGTAGCAACCGAAAGTCCTTAGTTTGTGCATGCATGCGCCTTCGAGAAATAAACCTAATAATATAATGCATATTCATGATTTTTTTTGGTCATCGATTGTTAATGGATCATGTTAAACGTGAATATTAACCTTTCATAAAACAAATAAATGTATTCTGTATAAAGTATTCATCATCATCATTATCAGCCTATTTCCATACACTGCTGGACTTAGGTCTCTCTGATAGCACGCCAACGAGCTCGATCTTCAGATTTGTATTATCATCTTTAGATTGTATAATTAATTACCAAACGCTAATTTCCAGATTATCTATCGTAGTAAAATTCTGATTTTCATCGCTCTCACATTAATCTTGATAACGCTGTTTCGCGGATGCCGTCATCCGACCTCGTATCACATGAGCTGCGACGGACTGTGAGGAGTCAACATCTTTGGCGACTTCATTAGTTTCATTACAAAGAAAATAAATTACACAAGCATGACACAGATATATGTACGTCATTTATTTAAAATCGGCTTGCTATTGAAAAAAAACTCGATACACGTCTAACTTTATAATTGTCACCAGTTTGCCAATTCTCTACCACACGGACCGGCCCGTTGGTCCATTGGTTACTGAACCTGACTGTTGTGTTGGGATCGTGATTTCGATTCTCTTGGGATAAACATTTGCGTTATGAGCACAAGTATTTTTTGGTCTGGGTGTAAAAAAATTTGCATAAATAACATGCATAACATGTATATATATACGTCTTCTTAATATATCATAGGTTCTCTTCGTGTCCTTTTTGGGATCAGAGGGCCTTGCGTAGAACTATCCCAAAATCCTATTCCTATTATAATATGAAGAATATCTAGTAAAATATTACTTATTTCTTAGGTCCGCAAATATTCAATCTATTTACTTATTCTAGTGGCCATGAAATGTTCGGCAATAAAGGATATTATTTGATCCTTCTTGAAATTCGATATCAGATCGAGGGAACTTGTGATTTGAAAGGATCTCAAGATAACAATACTGTTGAACAGACTCAATGTAACAATTGTTACTAGTAGAGTTACTTTGAAATAAAAACAGCGTGTGTCTGGGCACCGTGCACCGCTCTCATTGATTGCTTATGCGCAAATTGTTGTTTACTGAGGATGTTACGTTTTTATTTATTTTTCTTTTATATAATATGTACGTACATTAAATGTAGGTAGATACATTAAATGAACTGTGAAATTACGTTGGTGTTAACTATTGCTTTTATCAATGTAAATTACCTAAGCCTATTAGCCTAATGGCTTTAACTTAGACTGCCACTCCCGGAGTCCCGGATTCAAAGCATAGTACGCATCTTTTTCTTTACAAAATTATGTACGTTTAAATGTCACTTTCTGTAACCTCGAAGGACTCCTTAGTATTCATAATGTTCTCAAAGACGTCTGAAGTTTGTCAACGCATATTTGGTCATCGTGGCAAACTGTGGCTTAAACACTCCTAATTCTGTGAGGAAACTCATGCCCAACACATACGATAAAAGGGTTGATGTCTTTTGTTCCCTTCACATACCCTATAGTTACAAATGTGGTGAACCCAAAAGCAAAATCAATAAATAAAAACTCTCGGTACAAAAGTATCATTTATTATAAGTAGTTCACCCTTTAATAGTGTGAACCTAACACATGAATGGGCACTCAGTGTCACCTGGTATGTTTTAGATATTTCACATCCATCGATAGTTATTTTGCTGTAAAATGATAAAAATAATTATTGTATCTTAAAAATAATCTGTATTGGCTTGTAACGCTTTATTCATTGCTTCGCTTTCAAATTGAGAGAGTAGCAAAGTAAACGGAGCAGTCGCGAGTGGCCGGCGCCTCTCTGAGAACTGGTACCAACC
>DWMO01000139.1:0-11427 GCA_018245175.1 Elbella theseus
GAAACATCAACTACCAAATAAATAAATAGATACATGAATGATTAAGTCATATTATTACCACTTTATCTGTGCAGGCTTTTCATCCCTTAGGTTTTTTGTAGATCATTTAGGGCATTTTGAATCATAGTAAAACAGTATTGTTTGCACATTACATTAGTGTAAATGGAAGTAGTTAATTATCTGTAGATTTGTGTAAAAACCAATTAGGTAATTTATCTGTAGTACAATGAATGGTATTATTATCATTAATATTTTAGTTTTGAAGTCTCTAAAGCTAGTGTTTGATAAAGGGAGTGATGCATTTAGAAGAAGAATGTTAGGTCTGAAGGGATAAATTCACTTAGCAGTTGTCACAATCTGTCTACACTGTAAGGTACCTGGCATAACAATATAAAAATAATAATAACATAATATTACTGTTTATTTGAAATGATACTGATTGTATTAAATCATCAGTAGTAATTGCTGTACCATATATTCATAATGTCATATATTTGTCTGTTGATTTTCCCTGCAAAGGGATTAAAAAAACTAATGGCCTATGATTTACTCTGTTGTATCTATCATTATCCCCAAATGTTCAATAACATTATTATAGAACATAACAGACAAATCTCACTTGAAGATTAATTATAGTGGTCTGGACTGCAACATCACCTTCCTACAGTGACAGGTTATCAGCATGGTTGATAAGTTAAATGAGCTGTATAGAAATATTGTTAAGTTTAACCAATCTTTGTATATCTTATTTTGTTGAAAAGGTATACTTTGAAGGTAGATTTTATTGGTCATATAGTAACAGCTAATTATTTTAGAATGTATGTATATTTGCAGAGTAACTTAGCTATGATTTGCTGGTGTCCCAATACCATATTTAAAAAAGGTCTGTAATTATGACTTTTCAAATTTTCACAGCAATAGATGGTGTTAAGAATAATTAAATCTAAACATAAATAAATGTAACATCACACATGCAATCTCCGAAGATGTAGGCAAAGCAGTCTGGTGCACTATCACATTTCACCATTTATGATGATATCCCACTATGGAATAGGGGGTGAGCCTATTGCTTATACAAGGGTTACAAATTCAAATATTTTAACTCTTCTCACATTGTCATCATCAGCGTCTAGATGTCTACTGCTGGACATAGCCCTCCCCTAATCGGCGTCACTCCTTCCGGTCCCGGACCTTCCAAATTTAACAGTTTCTCGCTGTCTTCTTCAGGTCATCAGACAATCTGGTAGGAGCCCTCCTACAAGGAGTGTTGTTCACCTGACCGACACTCCTTTTACTTTTTTATTTATTCCTTGTCACATATGAAACATAATTTGTGTTCTTGTTGGAAGTGACTATATAAACATTGTTTCATTTGACTTTTCTGCTTACTCTACAATGAAATTCATGTTTCAGTTATATATTATTACACAGCTAAGAAATCTAATAAATACACTACTTATTTCAATTAGTCAATGTCAACCATATACTTAAGAATGAATTACTTGCTTTTTAAAGGACTCAATATCGTAATAATGGAAAATAACCATAGACAAAGTGGAATTTGAGAATGAAGTTGCTTTAAATTTTACTGTAAAAAAATTGAAAAAAATCATGAAGTCAATTGCACCACATCATGCAGTACAGTGGTGAAATTTGATTGACAATAGCAAATCTTAACTTCCCATTTTATATTTAACATAGAATTAAAAGGTGCTCTACATCTATCAGTTTGCTAGATTATGGTCATGTTTAAGCCCCTTGGTTCGCAATTTGATCGCCTCTCTTTGTTGAAACGGAGTATAAAGCTCTAGCCATCCATCCTCCATCACAGACAGAAGTGATGAAGGGCAATCAAACTTGTATGGAGTTGTAGAAATAGGATTTATCTCAGTTATTTCATTTTGTTTTGATAAAGTTTGTTTGGTAATTTGTAATAATAAAATGGTTTCTGGTAAACATTAAAGGAATGAGACTGTTAGCATTGCAAATCTGTTTATTATATATTATTCACACAGTTATTTATAGTCAGTGTCTGACTTGTAGGTGGGCATATGTATATGAGTAACCATTTTCAAGTATTGAGATTGCAGTCTGTAATATACATATATTATGACTTGTTAACCACACCCTTTTGGCTGACGCTCTTATAATTATAACAAATTTCATGGTAAAAAATATAATATATTTAGTGATGGTAATCTCCCAAGGAACTGAATATATGTTTTACTACCTATGTTCACTGCCTCATTGGTCATGCTGTTGCAAATACAACATCTGATCAGGAGGTTTTGGGTTTAAATCCTTGATTGCAAACTATCGAAATTTTCAAATTTAGAATTTGCTAGTAGTGATTCAGAGTCTGGATCTGTGCCTATTGTATGGCAATACGCTCACCACCTAATCTATGGGACTTAAACATAACTAGTGAAACATTGGAGTGTACTACATTCCCCTATCTACCCCTTCGGTGATGTGATGTTATATAACTTGATTATGGCATTATGATCTTTTGCATTTCATGTATTATTTACCTCGTCCATTTTAAATACTATACATTTGTACAAAGTTAACAGGAAATTTCAAGCTTTTCCTGAAGTTCAATCTAGAAATCCATATGTACATAATCCAATCCAAATTCAATTAACTAAGGATATGGTTATATAATAGAACTAAAAATTACATGACTAATAATTACTGTCAAAATAAATTGACATTCTTATTTAAAGGGAAAAGTTTGCAAAAAACTCTTATTCATTAACCAATATGTAATTATAAAATTTTACAAAGTAATATGCTGATAGAAAGACAGATATAATAATAAGAAGAAAGACAAATATATATGTAGTATAAAACCATAACATTACATTTATAATGCACGAAGAGTACGCAGAGAAGTGTAGTATACTCCCACATTTGACCAGTAACATTTCCATCCTATGGAATAGGTGGTGAGCCTATTGCCATACACCGGGCACATATCCAGACTCCGAGTTACTACTACAAATTCTAAATTAGAAAAATCCAATAGCACTCAACACGGGACTTGAACGCAGGACCTCCCGATTGGCAGTCACACTTGCAACCACTCAACCAATAAGGCAGTCAACTATAACATATGTTATGTTTTTTATTGTAAATGTGTTTATATATTGTTCCTTTGCATTTAGTCATAGAATGTTACACCCCTACCTTGCTCAATATATACATTTTGTCCTCAGTACTTAGCACAAGTCATTACTTAAGAGACCCAGCTATCTTAGCAGTTGATATTGTATCTTCTTCCATTTCATTACTTGTAGTGGTGTGCATAGTAAAGCATTTATAAAGCAATGTGAGGTAAATTAAAGCCTTTCACTCATATATATATATATAAATCCATAACCAGCAATAGGTTAGATATTAATAGAGAGTGGTCAATTTAAGAGGATGAAAAGCGAAATAAAAGAGTTACATTTCTCTTCCCACTAACAGTACTGTAGACGAAAAATTAAGTGAATATATAATTTACTGGCACATGTCCTAGAAAGTTAGGGATTTATAATTTGCTATCCGTTATCTTCATGTGAAGCTACACCTGAGTGAAGGGCGTGCTTTATCTAAGGCAAAAAAACTATGAAGCATATCTTTTATCTCGATTCGCGATAAACTTAGAATTCAGCTACAAAACACCGTACTGGACCGTATCCTGTCAGGTTGTAGAATGTATATTTCCCTTAGAACAATGCTATAACACAATACTCATGTAACTCCGAAGGAATTATGTGAATTTACTTAACTTGATAATAAGCCGGTTTGATGTCTAAACTCGCAGCCACACACGAAGTTAGCACTTAGGTCATACACACTAGCTTCTGACCACTTTATACCGAAACAGTCCTAGGTATAAACCAGTGTTATTTTTCGAATAGAAAGTATAAATATCAGTTTAGTCGTACGGAAGATAATGAAAATTGGAACACATGAATCGACTTCTGCTATGCGTCACTTAAAATGACAGTTTTGGAACTTTATTTAGTGTAAGTTGTGACATTGACATATCACTTAATTGACACCAATCTGTCTGAGTTGCCATTCACATTTTACAAACCGTATCAGACTTGAAGTCTCGTATTTGTGTCAGTATTCAAGAGTATTAAAAAGTGTTTTATACTTCAATGGACTGCGAATTTTTAACTTGTACCTATAACTGACTTCCATTGGTGGTGAAACAAATTCAAATTTCTTTGAAATTTGCGAAGTTAAATCACATGTTTTCTCGTGCATATAAAGATGTTATAATTAATAATTAAACACAAATAATAAATTAAGGCGTGTCGCTGGAGGTCGACATACGTCCTTGCGATGAAACGCTTCTAACGAATGTGGAATACTCATATTTCATTCGATTTCAAAGATCCGTAATGAATCTCAATGCTGAATCCGGTTTGCAGATCAAATTACTGTGAATCATATTATTGTATATAATCTATAAATCAATTAAAAATACACGCGAAATAACACATAAGTATGTTATAATTATCTATCTTCTTTGTAATTTTTTTAAAACCATAATTTTGAATAATACTTTGGATGTCTTCACTAGCTGATTAGAGCAATTGCCGAATTGATATATGTTTATATATGTTAGTTGTATAATTATATGTACAAAGTTTAAATTCTACGACGTCCCGATAACTTTATTACACAAACACTGTAATATATAACACCGTTATATTTCACAGTCCATTCGACCTGCGCGATCCGATTCCTGACTTTATATAAACGATATGCTAGAAAATCGAACGGCTTTGAATCTATCGGAAAATTGTATCATTATCATAGAGGTATTATAAATATAATAAGGGAAGACGTGCGGCTGCTTATAAGCGGTAACATCCAATGGTTAGAAAGAGATAAAAGATCGCGATACCCTATCTCTATCTCCCTCTATCACTCACTCACGTTAGCGCTACCTGTGCGTGCGCGAGTAGAAAGAGACAGAGGGATAGGTAGCCTCTCTTTGCTTTCTCTTCTTTTCAATGAACACATTCTAAGCTGGCTCTCCTATCCTATACGAGGGGCGGCTGAACAGTTTTGAGCCTAAGGCATTAAATATACTCATAGAAATGTATAAAAAAATATTTTTCAATATAATCTCCCTATATTTCATTACACTTCTCACATTTACTAAAAAAGGATTTTATCCCGGTCAATGAATATTCGCCGTTTTTCTCTTAGAAATGTTTGTTTACGGCCGCCTTCATTTCATTATCACTAGAAAATCTCCGTCCTCAGCGGTCTTTTTTCAAATTCGAAAAGAGGAAATAATCGCTAGGAGCCAGGTCTGGACTGTAGGATAGGTGGTTGATTTCTTCAAATCCTGTCTCAGCGAGGGCACGCCTTGCAACTCGTGCAGTGTGGACGGGCACGTTGTCTTCAAAAACAGGATTTCTTTCACTAGTTTGCCTCTCCTTTCCTCAACAACCACTTGACGCACTTTTGTCAACAATGCGGCGTAATAGTCATCGTTCATTGTAGTATTTTTATGAAGGTAATCGAAAAATAATTCCTTAACAATCCCAAAAAACAGTGGCCATGAGCTTGGACGCCGATCTTTCCACTTTGAACTTCCGTGGGGGCTTTTCTCCCTTTTCTATCCACTGCATTGACTCCTGTTTTGACTCCGGATCGTACTGTCGAATCTATTGGGTAATCATGTCAGTAGTTTACAAATATAGCGACCGATTTGTGTTCAGCAATCATCATAGTCATACAAATACATTGTCAATACTTTTTGCATACCTTTATTTGTCCACGTACAAGCTACTTCAGTAATTTGCTCAAGACTAAATAAAGGTTTCGTAAAATTATTACGTACACTGGTAATATTTTTACAATATTATTGCTGACAAATTGCGTGGATGTAACCGTCGTTTGAGTAGAGTTCGATTTGCAACATACTTACAAACTTGTTGATTTAACATTAACCATAAAAAGTAAGAGCTCTCAAGTCCGAAATGGGAATATTCTTTCATTTCGTTTTAATATGACAAGCACAGCGAAAGGTTGAGTCATACAAGGTGTTGATATTAAGAAACTTCTGCAGGTTTCTGGAATTAATCTAATGTTTCGACTATTGTTATATCGCGGTGAAGATTATGATCTTGGTCCCCAAATTGTATTATAGAGTATCTGACATGTAAGACCAAAAGATTTGACGAAAATATCGACGCCAACTAACAGCAGACAAGCGGAACATATCATATTACCTTTAAATAAGTGCTATTTTGGACGCTGGGACAAAGACAACACAAATCATGGAGTGAATCCAGCCGGTTTTTAAAAGCATAATCGAGTTGAGAAGAAAATAGCTGTTAAATTTCCAAGAGTTAATTTTCCCAAAAAATATTACAAAGATCAACATGAGCTTATGTTGACTGTTGATACAAAAGTATTTGTAGATTACCAAAATATAATCAACATTCCATGAGTCAATCGAAACCAACAAAACTGATCATATTTGTTTGCTGGAGGCTCGGAACGGTTTACACAACAATAATGTGCCACGATAATAACACGCCAGCCAATTAAAATATACAAATTCATCAATCCAAACATTTGTTTACATTGATATCGATAAGCATGACATGGATTGTGCAATATAAGATAGAAATATCAATGGACTGCCTATCGATCACTTGGGTAATGGTCGTAGTATGATTTGAACAATGGAGTGGCTAATAAAATAACAGATTTAGTGATAAGTTTTATCTGGAATGTTGCTCATACTTAACTCGCAGATTAAGGCCTGATAAGAGATAAAAAAGCGTTTAACAACCTCTTTACGTGTTTTCAGGACTGCTATTTCACTAAGCGATGAAATAAATTTGATAAAGATTATAATTGATTGCAAATGAGCAGTGTAATAAATTGTAATTTGTGGATTATCCTTTGTCTTTGCTATAATTTAAAATTTGCAAGATATTATCTATGAATGTTATAATATTTTACATTGAACATGAATTAGCATGTTCATAATCAAATCAATTCAGCTTATAGGGAATTAAATAATGTTATTGTAATTATTTTGACTTTAGTTCGCGTGGGCGCTGTGTACCTTAGATGTTGACGGTTCCGCAACCCTCCATCTAAAGTGAGTCTTAGCGGGGTCATTATAAGGTTGCTTAGTTGTGATTAGGCATTTGCGCCCACTTCGATGACCAAATGAGGGTAAGCCGTGGGTGGCGTGGAGGTGTAGGAGCCAAGGCTGTTCCAATCGCTCTCAAATACGTCGTTACGTGCTGTGGGTTGCTTAATTAAAACCGTTCAAAACAGTCATCGATTTTACATGATATTAAATGTTTGCCGATCAGACCGAAGTTGCTGTCGTTGCCTAATATGGATGTACGACCAATACGATGACGCCGGACACTGTTTACTGATCGGTTCGTATTATAACGAGAAACTCACTTTCTTAGCGTTACAGAAAACGTGCCAGAGTGCAAACATTGACACGCAATTCATTATCGCACCGACCTCGATAAGGCTACACCACATCTCATAGAAAACTGGTTCATGCAAGACGTCTATTCTTCGACCGTTCCCACGACACTGCTTCCACACGTATCGACGCCTGATCTTTAGCGACTTGATCGTTCAGTTAATGAGAGATAGTTTTCTATGCCAGTGAAATAGACGCTAAGCGTCATTAGCAAGCAGCAAACAATGGGTACCTTTGCGTCTAAGCGCTTCCCAACGTCTTCTATAATATTAACGGTCTCAGCTTTCAAGGAATTTGGGATGAACAATGGTACAAAAGTCTTTCGTAATTTTGCTGTAATATGACTATAATAAGAACGGCAAATAAACCTGTGACACCTACTCAGTACGCTAACGAAAGCGGGTGACCGTCGCACGAGGTGTACTTGAACGTACAAAGAATGCGTTCGGGAAGGGCGCGTGGGTCGCTCTGTAATTTGAAATGAAAATCGATCGCTTCAGAACGTCGACTGAACCTGTCTTGTGGGTGTGACGCCAGGGCCTACGCGTACCAGCGAACCTACTAATAAAAAATATTAGTTCCCAGCGGGTATTTGGGCTCCTACGCAACGCCTTATGATTACTTCAACCGTTGACTTTTTACTTTATTAGTATGATTTCGTAACTAAATAATCACCAGTAAATCACGAGCAAATATATGGTACTGGTTAAATTTGTGACATAGAAAACACACTCCCATTAACGAACAACTGTAATAAGTAATCAGATAATTTAGATACAAAAGCATATTATACACTATGCGCAGTAATTAATTTCCATTCATTATACACGAACGGATATCTTAACATATATTGTAAGGCACTAATACATATTCAGTCGTACTTCTAGTGTAGGAATAATATAGGTACATTTGTCTTACATACCTTAATAAAAAGGTCGAAGTTGGAGCGTGGGAGTTCACAGCCCACGATCAACGGTGACAAGCTGGGTATACTTACGCACCTTAATTGTAGACTAATGCTTCGTTGAAAGTGCAGTCGCATTAATAACAACGTGTATATACATAGCTCTCGGAAGGTGCAAAACGCTAATCTTTGTCGAGCATTTGCGTACTGCGACAGTATAGCGCCGGGGAGACAAAAATAAATTTATCGCAGTTCTACTTGCGTTGCGACCTTATGAGCAGACTGCAAACATTGTCGATAAGTAAAAGAGTTCCCCCATTACTCTGGGATCCTCACACAATCCGGCGGATGTCTTCTCGTTATCTTGCTCAAAAATGGAATGTGGGTGCGCTGTGTGAAACGGACGTGAAGCAAGACCTATTGTGAAGGATGCGGAGAGAAGAGTCAAGATAATTTAGAATAATAAAGATTACTTAAGGGTATACCTAGCGCTGGCATTTTGGTGTAGGTTTCTTGCGCGTAAACTATTATATTATTCAAAACATACGACAAAGAAATTCTTACAATATTTTAATAATTTAAGATTTATATGCTTAACGTTCATTTTTATATACAATCGTTGGATATATTTCTTATGACAATTATTGCTTGAATTATTTTGGATCTCATATTAATTATTATTGGAGAAAAAGTTATTTAAGAAATCGTTATACCTTATTTAAGAAGGAGGCGCAGAACGTCACATATAACTTTTGACGTTCCTATAGTTCTTTGTCTAAATAAAAAGTTACTAATTCTTTATATGAATTTGGAAAAGACAGCAACGTTTGTGAATAGGTAGAATGCAATACCTAAGTTTAAAACAACGAATCACATATTTGAACATATATTCAAAACGATTGGGCGGTGTGAAACCGTTGACCTAGATAGCACAATGAGAGAATAAATCTTCTTATTTGTACCAGAAAGGTTTCGTTGTTTTATTGATGGCGATGTAGGAGACTGGCAATTGATATCGGACACCAGGTTACTTGATAGATTTACGTCGGTAACCTTGGTGTGACAAAGGATCTAGTTGCGTATTGTTTTAAATTAACTGCTTGATTTATTTGTTTTGGATAATCGACTGATTTATCATTTACCTATATTTTATCGCACATTTCCATAACAAATTTTGAGTAGGTACATTGACATGAAATCAATGTTATTAGTACTGACGTCATTCAAAACAATATGGTATAAAACTGTGCGAGAAATAAAAGTATATTTCAATTTATATAGCTCAAATATAGTATCATAAGGGAAATACAAAAAAAAAATACCGTCTTATAATAATTAGCTGCGTTTTCTATCACTCAAAACTTTGTGTAATTGAAATATTGAGTAATTGAATACATATTCGTCAGTTTCTGCCGTGAAAATATGAAGAAATTGAATTGTAAATACAGCTGTTACGGATAATCGTAGCCATACTTTGTTAAGTTGTATTACCAATTAACAAATTAATAGCATCAAAATTTTGTTATGAGATGCTTAAACGCTACTCTAATTAACATCTGTAAGTCGCAATGTCGGAACCATAATATATATTAAGAGTTAATTCTAAAAAATAAACTACGCTATGTTCGGCTACAAAATAAATCTTATTATATTACATATTATAACAAAAATTACGAGTTCACAACTCGCATGACTAATACGGTTGCAGCAGTTTTTCACAAAGAAACGATTATGACATTAGCATCAATTTAATTAATTTTTTGTCGCCTGTACGTTAAAAATTGCGAGAAATCCTTTTATTTACACTGTTTATCCTATTGTGTGGTGTGCGATAACGCCGCTCCGGCCTTCACGCTCCGCACTGATTGAGACCACGCAGCGCGCCGCACGCTACCTGACGTGCTATTCACCGATTCACATCTATACCTAGTATTTCATAATTCATCCGATATCTAATGTATGCTAATTGATATAGATATTATTACGCGTTCAAATCAAACGCAGACGCTACTTGTTTTAATGATTTAACAAAGTATATAACTCATATTATCTTATGCCGATTATTTTATGGCGATAACATTATTTTTTTACAGCAAATTGATTTGGTCAAAGACCTCGCCCACGTGCACCGTGTTCGTATGTTCTTTCGACATTTGTTTGTGTCCGCATGAGAAACCAAAACATTCTGTTTGATTTCGAACGATATCGTTATTCGCCCATTTGGGGCCGGTCCAGTTATTCAACTTTCTACAAATGCACGTAGGTGGCGACATCTGGAGTCTCTCCGGTCACACCGACAGCTTTATAGCAGAACAGTTCGGCTAACGCCTTCCCTAATGTGCAAAATGTAAAAACACACTGATCCTATATAAATAAACGGATTCATATTAAGCCGATGACGTTAATGAGCGTTCATCAGTAAACGGGGTTATGACATCAACCACGAAATATGGCTAAGATTTTTTCACACAGCTTCCCGATTCGCTTTCTATAATCGATGGGCAAGGCGTTACTAACGAGCTACACAAACAGTCCGATGTCGAAAGTGCCTCCGTTGCGCCACATGGTGTGGGATGCGCCGGCGCCGGTCGGCCGCCGGTTCTAGTGTGTATAGAGCTTAAGGGTCCCATTCATTTCGCGTTGAGCAATTTGGTGAACGCACAATGTTTAGCGATTCATTCATGCGATTGTGCAACGAAAGCTGCCGAACTATAACTAAATGATATAAAAGCAATTGTCTATCAATATTTATCGCAGATACGTTTTTGACTACATATATAATTGATTTTGTCATTATTTGTATATAATTACATACCCTCGGAGACATGCATTCTGAGAGGAGACCCGTCTTCCAGGGTGGAATGATAAAAGGATCGGAAGAAACATACATTTACATATTTTCTTTGTTTACATATTAGATATGTTTGGACATCTTAATATTTCGTTTATTCAATGATATTAAACGTCCTATTCTGGACCGTGACTAAAATGCCATGCGTGATTCGGTGAGTCATCGGAGTGAAGTTAGCCATTGACGTTGTTA
>DWMO01000140.1:0-11424 GCA_018245175.1 Elbella theseus
AGCCGATTCTCAGACCTACTGAATATGCGTATAAAATTTGGTAAAAATCGGTAAAGCAGTTTCGGAGGAGTAAGGTAACTAACATTATGACATGAGAATTTTATATATGAGATATTATAATATCATTACCCCAGGTACTTTTTGGAGTAGGCGAGACGATAGATATGACATTTACTCAAAGCTTTGTATCTTCTTGTTACTTGTATATTAATTCTTCGCTTAAATTCTGAAAATTCTCTTCCACAGACGGTATCGCGTGAACAGCTGGATGAAGTGCTACGCGACCTCCAGGACGATGGCAAGGTGGTCATTGTCAGTCATACACATCTCCGACTTTGTTGACACATTCCAGAAAAGATTCTCAGAAATGTTATTTACAGACCTTTTTCCAGAAGTGATATTTATGGACCAAGCTAAAATCCAAAATGCCTGTGTGTAAAATTGAGATTTAAAAGTTTTTAAAGACCCATAATTATATCAATATGTTGGTTACTATTCTGAATTGTTACTATTCATAGAAAATAGTCGCTGCCTATGGTCGAGCTGAGTAAGAACGGGGAGAACTCAGAACTTGTTGAATTTGTCTACTCTGTTAAAAAATAAATCATTTACTTTTTATTTCGACTTTTATTAATGCACCTGCGTTGTTTTAGGTACATAAAATGTATATATCTTATTTTTTCTAAACATCTACAGGTTTATTTTAACATATAAATGAATATAGATGGTATTATGCATCGTTTTGGGATTTAAAGCCATACAATTCGAACTCTAGAATGGAAGTTAGCGAATACGTGTTTTCATAGCAAGTTTACATGCTACCCGTTACCACTAGATGGCGTTGAAGCACATCTACTATACCACGATTAAATCCTAACTAAAATAGATGCCGGATCTGAACGGAATTTTTAATAATAGATTGATTTTGCAGTCTTTCGGGTACTAAAAATAATGGAATTTCAATTATCTTTTATTTAACTGATACATTAAATGTATAGGTAATTTTTCTGCCCTTACAATGCAAAGTTTGTGTACATTACGCGCCTTCGATTTACATTCTACAAATCATTAGAAGCGCTAGTGTGGTGCCTTTTATTCGGCACAGATTTATTTATCAACAGATAAATATTGACATGATACACCAATAATGAACAAGTGACCGTCACAAGGTTAAATAAATAAACACCCTTATTACAATCATTTTTATTAAGTTAAATAGCTCTATAAACATAAAACTAATAAATATGATATATTTTTCTGTATTTAATTCGACCACTCACTTGTATATTTTCCACGAAATCGTGTGCAAAGCGAGATCTTTGCCGCAGTAGATAAATAATAGTTTTATAACTAACTTCCCTAACAAAAACGCGTTATTTCAGTCATCTAAAGGAATATTTTTATTGCTCAAAACCCGCATCTGAGAATATTGGAGAATGTATATGCTCCCGGGAATTAATAACAAGTCTGAAAATGTCCTAATTTAAAACTCAATCACATTTGTTGCAATTAATTATATTTTTTTCATGAACATTTCAAGCAGTACTTTGTTTTACAATCAGAATTTGAAATATTATTTAATAAAAATTAGTTTTAACACGAAGAAACTAGTGTTAAATTCTATTAAACCATAAATTTAAAAGGGATTCTTAAAAACAATTGATTTTTAGGTATCCACTATCCTATTTTGAAACTGACAATATAAAAGCAGACGAGTATCAATCTTTATAAAAGTACTAGCAGACCCGGCAGACGTCGTCCTGCCCGGAAAAGCAGTGTTACATTCAATATGTTATTTTAAACTTAACATTTTTCTAAATTTTGTTATTGCATAATTACTTCTACGGTTCAGTCATCAGTTTTGGATATCTCACCGACCGCAGCGCCACCTACCGGGTCCATTTTTGGATTAGAATCTTATAGGGACCCACTCGAGTATACAGAAAAATATCTTTAAAATCGTCCCTGTCGTTCAGCAGAACATCAGGACAGCAGCGCCACTGCACGCACCACGCACTTGCGTTTTCAAATCGTCCAGGATCCCATAGAAATATACGTATATACAGATAAAATTTCTATCTATGGCAGTCGTTCATACGCCGCGGCGGTTAATGCGCCGTCAGGGTACGAGTCTACGGACCTCGAGGGTTCCCTCTTTACCCGGGCAGTCTCAGGGGGTCAACTGCCCCCCGGTGATCTCACCCCGTCGTTGGACGATGTATGGTACGCGGTCGCCACTCGCCGACCATTGATGCTAGTTAGCATCGTCTAACCCTTCCAGCTCCCGCGGGAGCGGGCGGCCGTCAGGGGGACGAGCGTGCAAGGACGCGAAGCCTCTGAGATGGGAATGCGGCCCATTGTCGGCTCGGTCGTACATACGCCTTGCCAACCGGGCCACAAACCTATCCAGTGGCTCTTTTTTTAAGTCGCGCTCCAGCAATATTAACAGTCGTCTAATCCCATCAGGGTTTTGAGCTTGGTCGTTACCAATATGTAATAAAGAGTAATTATAATATCTCAGAAAAACTGCCACATGACATCTGCTCCCAAATCCCAAACTTCTGGAGGCTAGTATTATAGAAACCAGACCATTGGTAAATAGTGAAATATCATTACGCCTGTAGCCCCCGAAGGGGTAGGCAGAGAAGTTTAGTATACTCCCACGTATCACCCGTTACGTTTACGTTCCACAATTGAACAGATGGTGAGACTATTGCTATACACTGGGCACAGATCCAGATGTCCAGCCACTACTAGATAATCTAAGTTAGAATAATTCAATTGCCACCCAACCCGGAATTTGAACCCAAGAGCTCCCATCGACAGTCGCGCTTGAAAAGCTCCCTCCATTGGTACCGCCGGAGTAAGAATCCCGAGTCAGTTAATTTCCACTGAATAAATTCATTTCATTCACCTAGTTCAAACCCGCCAAAGACGATGGTGTGTCCGTTTAAGCAAGACTTTTGCCCATCAGGGGATAGTGCTGCTATATATCTTACAACAATGTTAGCATTATGTAAACCGAGGGTTACATGGTGCTATGGCTGTTAAACATAGTCATATAGTTAACACTAATAAGATGCCATACATCACACAGAGAAACAACAAATTCCAAATCCTCCAACGGAAATGAAACGGGAAATTTAGCATTAAATTAGTCACTGATACATAATACTTCATATTTTCCTGTAAATTGAGTATAGTATTATTTTGTTATTGTCCGAATACGTGCATTGCGACCAGTGTACACTGCCGCGATAAAAGATAAGATAGGCTGGTGTGATAAACGTTTCTTTGAACATACGAGTGGTAGATAAAAATTTATTGGCGACCGTGCATATTGAAGTACGGTAATACCGGCGATCAATACGTATCATTCCATGCAACGTCGTCGTTATAATTTCAGCCCACTGACGTCCATTCCTACAAAGATATCTCCTGACCATCACCACAATTCACAGTCCCCTATTTTTGGATCTATACTCCTACTTTACCCATGTAGGTAATTTACTGTACCTGAATATTACTGAGTAACCCTTAAACCTTCTCATTCTAAGAGGAGATATCCATGTGCAACAGTAAAACGACAAAATGGTGGATGATTATGATGAACGTTTATTAGCCTTACAATAGAAATGGGGAGTAATAATACCTATGTGACAGCTGCGTTTTAATATTATTTAGTTTATCACAGGTAGTAGTTATAAATTGTTTTGTGGTACGAGATATTTCAAGGACGGCTATTATAATTATCGTTGTAGTCTTAATCATCATCATTTTTATAGTACTCCCCATTTCTATATCCCCATGTCACACTCAGAAATTGTAATCGAAAATCCGTATATGGTTACACACAACTTGATGGTTATACACAACTATAAAAATCGAATGAAATTAACGGTTTCAAAGGTTTATTACGCGTTAATTAGTGTATGTTTGCAAAAGAAGGACAAAAACTTGAAGAAAACATTCACACACACTCCGTTAGTGCTGTCATGCAGTAAAAATAGGGCAAGTGTCATAATTTCACAAAATACCATAACGTCTAGGTATAAACATATTTCGATAAAGATATTTAGAACATATTTATCAATATTACTCACAGCGAACACCAAGTTGGCGAAGAACAATATATATTTGACGAGAAATTCACCGCACCCCATCTTGATAGCTTTGTCAATGATCTACTGATTAGTTTTGTTCTACCCTCTTTATTTGCCGGCGTACGCGTCGAGCGCTGATGTCGACCTGAACAGTACTACAGGCGATATGCGTTCAGTTTGGCATATCTGATAACGCGCAATAGCGATTTATTAATCCAGGCAATGTTTTAAATTTACCTATAAATACATAACTCATTGGAGTACTATGATGTTGCTGATGGTTTTCTATATAAAATTGATAAATAAACTCTATTTAAATATATAGTATATTTATCAATTTTAGTTTAATCCAAAAAGCTTATATTTCTTCACATTAATATTAACGCATTGTTTTTACCACACTAGTCTAGTATTCACTGTGCATGGATGATAATAATTCTTGACTTATTTCCGAATATACGAATTATTTAAAATTTTGCTCACGTCAAATACATTGCACTTAGTACCTACCTATCAACATTCAGACCATACGGTCGTAGAGTCAAAAATGCAAATTGATAACGAATACTACCAAATACCAGAGCTTAGGCGAATGTAGAATAATGTAGCTTACTATAGTTGAAAGATTTTTTTAAATCGATTCAGTAGTTTTTGGGTGAATCCATTATAAACAAACATATACAATTTTACATTTTGATCTTGGTATTATTAGTTAAGATAGTAATAATAATCCCATACATTTGATACCTACAGAAGTCAAAAGTTCTGTCATGTTTAATAGAGTACTGAAAAAGTGATTTTATGTGTTTTTGTTAACCGTAAATGTCGCCCTACATGATACATAGTGATAAGATAACATCAAGGAACGAACACAATTTACTGGCAGATAAAAAGTGCATGCTTTCGTTCGCGGCACCGACTTCAAACGTACAACGCCATCTAGTTGAGCATGACGTTAACAAGTTTCCTAGGAAATGATGAAATTACTTTAGATAGTAACTCTCAGTAACAAATGTTAAACATTATAATTGGGCATAATGTTTAACATTAAAATATCCTGTTAGTATGCCGAATGTAAATTTAATATTTTTAAAGAGAACGTCTTCAATGAAAAACGTACATACAGTATGTAAGTATTTATGAGTAATAAAGGGAAGGACATTAGAACACAGCATATTACATATACATATACATCTACACATCGACATCAGTCTAAATCCACTACTGGACATAGTCTGAGGGGTTTTTGCCCATAATCCCCTCGCTGCTCATGCGGGTTGTGGATCACAGGGCACCGCTTCTCATACCATTTGCAATTAGCCGTGTCCACGAAGGCTGCGATATGCCAGTATCAGCCAGCGCCAACACAAATTTATATTACCGTAACTATTACACAAAAATCATTAAGAAATCTACTCAGCAAGCGCCTACTAATTCACCATAAGCAATATCAATGGCAGTATCATTATAAACATTATCATCCTGTGGATTGGATTTATTTAATAAAAAGCAAAAAATTATAAGTGTAGTTTTCGAGAAGTTGTATTTTTTAAATATTTATTGAAAAAAAATTATGGGCTACATCTCCTATAATAATAATAAAGTTTGATTTTCCTTGAACGGCATTATTTTATACTAACTTAACAATATCATACTTAACAAGCAATTACGTAGTTATTGTTCCAGCAAGAATACTACAGTACCCGAAACCTATAATTAGCTATATATAACAACGCCACAACCCAACTCTGCATATTTCCCAGATTATTGAGTACAGACTTAAAAGAATTCATAGCTACAGAAAACAGCATAGATATCTTCCACGACAAGCTCTCAGTTTTTAAAAACAAAATTCACAGATTTATGAATATAATATCAACTGCAGTTCTCTAACACACTCACATAACACACATACGAACACACACCCCCGTGAACACATTTGGTTGAAGGTAAGCGGACTTATCTATTTTGGTCATAAGACCTTGTTCACCTTACCTCACAAATAAAAGAATTTGCATTTGAAATGTGTTCAGTAAACGTAATACATTCATGTTGTATTGTAATTCACGCACGTACAACTGATGCGCTTCGATGCGCGCACACGTACGAGTATTTAGACAGTTGATCGATTCAATCTCATTTCTACGCACTCGTATTTGTAATAAGGACTAAATAATATTCGTAATAATAAACATTTCAGTAAATTGCTTGCAGCAAGGGCAGCCTGTTACTCCATTTGAGAATTTTAAAAGATTATAATATGTTGTAAACTATGTATTATATGTATACAGAAAAATCCACCTGCATTTTACATGCACAGACGCTGATGTCATCGTGGCCTCACGGGTGTATCAGCACATCAGAAATAAGAGGGCCTGTTAACTGAGGGTCACCTGGTGTCTGGACGCCAAATTCCGGTTATGTGTGTATGAGTGATGCAAAGAGTTCTTATACAGAGGGTAATTCCCAGTGAAAAGTGAATGGAATGCGCGAAAGTACCACGTTCTACTTGCAACGACTATAATTATTACAACATTCTGCACTTACTACCATTCGTTGTATTACTATGACTATGATTTTCCAACTTTAAATTCGCAGTCTGCCTCTTCGGAGAAATGCGAAAGGCTTAAAATATGTAAATCCGGAAGATTTGAAATACATCGAAACTCTTCGAATTGTTAGCCGAAGGCTTAAAATAAATTCGAAATGCATTGGTTCCTGAATAGTTAGGTCAGCGGCCCTGCAGTAACTGCCGCTTTGTAACTTACAAGTAAGTGGGTCATACACACAACCTCGTTAACAAAGTTTTTTAATAACTATTCGAGCTATTAGTAGTAAATATTCATCAATATGTCGTAGGAGTAACAGTTATTGTAAAAGTAACAGCTATTCAACCGATCAATAGTACTCATCCACCCTGTTGAGCACATCAACATTTTTAAATGCCAATCTAACTTTGCTTTTCAGATGGTCGCAGAACTGCATTTTGCCCGACAACATTTATATGTTTAATCTTCTTACTTAATCAGACACCAAACAGACACATGATTGGCTATCACAGCACGAATTAAATAGACACACAATTAAGTTATTACAAAATGACCTTGTCATAACACGTGCATTGCTATGGTTGAATGTGCAGGCGACGAGCTAAGTACAACTTGCCTGTATTTAACAGTTGCATCACGTGAAAATCCCGCGCAGAAAATTACCCACAATTAAAACTTCTGAAGTGTAAATGTTGACAATAATAGCATATAACAATATAAAAAGTTTAACTATATATTTATGTAAAGGAACAATGGTCTATCAATGAAGTATAATTTACTAGATGTGTATATGAAGACGACTCAAACGTAAAAAAAATAATATTATATTGTACTTTGATGACACTGGCAAAAAAAAACAAAAAATGGTTTGTATATTTGAAATCACCTATCTACCGACACATGTTAGTAAATGGTCAAAAATTGCAAATATTGCGATTATATTAATTTATAAATTTGTACCACGGTCCTAATAAACTCCAGATTCAGATGCAGCGGATGAAAACACATGAAATACATGCTTCTTTTAGTTAAAAAAAATATATTTTTTCTAAACCCCTAATTTTCGCTTTTTTTAAGTTTCTTTGCGATTTACTCGAAATTTTGAAGGTATAGGTACGTTCCAAACTGACTCCAGATTCGGATTCAGCAAGTCGAAATATATGTCGGTAAATAGCTGGTGTCAAATATACAGACCGCTTTTTTGTGGTTCAGTGCAACTTAAGAACTGCAAATAATTGTTAATTTATTATTAACAGCTGTATTTGAGAATGTTGCAATAGCTACCGGTACAGCAGAAGCGAGCGTTTTCAAGAATAGGTCCAACTTTATGATGTGCTCCGTACATTTAAGCATTGTCCAATATACTAATTCTGATTTTAATTTACTATGACCTACTAGTGATTCTACTTTTTACTGATCCTTTATTACTGAAGACTTAATAACGCTGGTCCGTTAGATCTTTTTTATCATATCTGTTAGACGGCAGTACAACAATGTTTTCATGTTTTTATTGACCTGTTCCCATCGTCTCAGATCAATATGTCTACAAGCTACAGGAAATCACCGAAAGTTAGTAAGTGGACCGTGAACATTAGCACTTCACAAATTCCACACCCTAATGAGGTCCACCCTATCACTAAACATTTCTATTGTCACCTTAAATTCACTTAACGTAAACCTTAATTTTCTATGTTCCTTAAATTCACGTTTAACCACGAGTCATTGTATGCCCTTATTTCCCTTTGTTTAAAATGTTACACAATATTAATAAACATGGATAATTATACGCGATTTCGCGAAACCTATTTGGAAAGCCTTGGGCTTACGTGTTAGGTGACACAGAACACACATAACATCGGCAAACAAGACGAAATATCTGAATTCAAATAACTGTTGACGTCTATTACGGTTTTCCATTACAGACAATATGTCAGTCACCTCTTTCGTTCAATAAAATCTTATATAAACACTGAGCGTGACTGTCATGTTATTAGGAAAATATACCCGGAAGATGATCTAGAATAAATCAGTATTTTCGGGCACATTAACATAGTACCAATTATAGTGATAGGCTTAGAATTCAGTCTGTACCTCCGAGCATATTGGGTCCAAAGTCAGGAGCGCCTCTCTATACAAAAAAATGTCTTATAACTATCATTTGCTGTAACGGTGAAAATATCGTGAAGAATCCTTCATGTCTTAGAGTTATCCATAACGTTTTCTAAGGCTTGTGAAGTCTGCTAACCCGCTGGATAGCGTGGTAGATCGTGGTGTTAACTTTTTTCATTCAAGGAGAAGACCAATAGTTGAATAATAAAAGTGTTGATTGTGTACATTATGCACTTGTACATAGCCTATTAAATGCACATTTAAACAAATTACATTAGGCAGGTTCTTCTTAAATCAAATACAGTTTATTTTACATTTATTTTTTTATAAGACACTTAAATATTAGGTTTGGAGAATTGAAGCTAATATTTAAAAGTTGGAACTTATTTGACGCTATTTTTGCTGTCTTCATTTGACACAATTTTATCTGCGAAAAATTTGAACGCTTGCATGGACTGCATTAACCAGTAGAAATTAAGAGAAATATCTCGGTATGATCTAAGGCTGGTCCTATTTTTATTAGTATTTTAATTTGCAATTCGTACCGTATGATTCGTTAATTATCACTACACTAATATAATACGGCAAAGATTATGTAAGGCATACGCTCAATGCCAACGAGAGAATATCACAAACACATTATTTATTTCAATATAATAGTATTTACGTACTTCAATATTATATCACTACTTAGTTTAAAATCAGAAACATTTCCTCGATAATTATTTTAACGTGACATCCCCTATATTTCCCGAGGGGGTAGGCAGATGAGTTTAGTGCACTCCCACGTTTCACAAGTTACTTTTACGTCCACTACGGGTTTGGTGGTAAGCCCACTATGATCCACCGAGCACAGATCCTATTAAACTCTACGCCATTATTAGAAAATCTAAGTTAAGAAAATGCAATAGTAAACGACCCGGAAATCGAACCCAGGACCTCACTATCAGCAATCGGGCTTGCAACTCGACCAACACGGACAGGAAACAATTATTTTATATGATAATTATTTTACACGTTGCCGCTTATAAGTTTTTATGTTTTTCATACACCCAACACTTAAATATTTATAGCGACCATTCATTAACCGCGAAAAGACATTGACAATAAACCGGTCAGAGCGGCATCAGTCTGCGGTCATACTTCTGTCAGTCAGGTCAGTATAAACACGACTTTGGCGCGAAACGGTTGTGTGAATTATAGAATTAAAAATCAGTGAGTTAAAACATTATTAAGTTGTGTTTAGTGAAGTGAGTGGACTAGTTTTTTTTCTTTATTGAATCTTAATTTCAATTGCAACAATGTCTAATCATCATACGAGTAATACACGCGAAAACACAAGTGCTCCAAAAGTTGATTTAAACGCTATCGAAATGGTTTTCGGAACTCCAAATTCACCTAATGTCGGACCAAAACCTGATGTTCATTTCATAGCCAATGAAGTAATACATGGCAGAGACACAGTAAGTATGTATACGTATGTAAACGACATGAATTCATTCCATGTTTATATTATATAACTTAAGAATTGAAATGCAACAAAGACCTATTATTAAACAACGCAGCTAAAGTACTAGTATTGTAGGTTTATTGGTGAGGCGGTCAAGTGGTTTGTAATCCTGATTTTTAAATCGTGGGCCGTGGGTTCAATTCGCATTTATTTAAGAAAAATAGTTCATGAGAAAGACGAATGTTTCTTCAGTGTCTGAATGTCAAAATATATAAAAAAGTGAATTTAGAATTGCGTATAAATGTGGAAGAAGCACCATAGGTCTGCAAGGTTAGAGTTAATAGGCACCCCATGCTAAGTAAAGGACATAGCGTGAAGATATCTACGTATTTATGTACAATTATGTATAAGATTGTTTATCGACTGTCTGGTCGCCATAGCGCAGTACTTGTTTGATTTCTGCTAAGTTTGAGCTCATTACCATATGTTCATTGTTTTAAGATATTACCATTGTTGTAGTATGTAATAGGTACCTACTTGTGTATTCGTTTATAATTTGCCAGACGTACCTACTTACGTAATTGGAAATTTAGGATTTTTCAAGTGTTACTTGAAAAGTATAGATGTTGATAGTATAATATAATTTAAAACGTATTTATTGTAGACAATAGGGTACATTCAGATAACAACAGTTTCTTAAGTCGCTAAAGTCCTGCCTTCGATAGGGGCACAATATTTCTATTACTAACAAAATCTATTACTAAATAAACTTGACTTTGACCTTTTTACAGGAATCGAAAGTATAAACACACAATTTCTCAATTTATTAATGTGCGGTTATCCTGTTGACTGTCACGCGTATTGACGACTTTCTTAAACTAAAATATATCGATAGATTTGTCTTAGTATATGCTCCCGCCAGCTAAAATTAAATAGTTTTCTAAAATTATCCCTAGTAAGAATGTTCATTAGAACTTCTAATGGACATTCTTACTAGGGATAATTTCGTGCGGCACTCTTTGGAACTGTTACGTGGTAGATCGTTGGTCAGTGTGTGGGACAGGGCCTGCATGGTTAGTAGTTAAGCAAATATAAAGCTAAAGCATGATATTTAAATATTACCACGTCTTTTATTATAAACTAGCTGTACCCGGCGCGCGTTGCTACGCCAACATACAAATACATATAGTATATACCAATTTTCATAATAATC
>DWMO01000141.1:0-11422 GCA_018245175.1 Elbella theseus
CCCTCGTAAAAAAAAAAAAAAAAAAAAAAAAAAAAAAAAAATGATTTGAGTAAGTAGATATAAATAGCCTTTGTTTTCGTTGGTGAAAACGGGAAAATCATGTTCTGCTAAAAACCAGCAAGCCATCAAATTAATATTTTAAAAATTTTAATACGGCCACAAACGTTTGCACTGCGTAAACATTAATAGGCCATTCTAAAGTAAATACGTCGGCGGCAGCTCTTCCGTTTCTACTAATAGCCTACAACAAAGTCGTCTAAAGTAAATTTGACTGAACGTGTTAGCAGCAGCTACATGTTTATTTCTGGTATTGACAACCTTCAAATCGTAATACGATGGAAATGTCGGATAAAATTCACTTTAGGAAATAAAATTCGCCAAAAAATGTACTTATGTAGGTAACAATTGTCAAATCATCACACCAGGTTCCTTACGGGGAAGCAAAAAGACACTGAATGCCGAATATCTCTTGTAGATCTTTCGTACTTCGTTTATACTCGTTACTTTCTTCAACAAGGACGCCGGTTTTGCAGACTTTTGACTCCCCCTTAAGCCAGTATCTGACATATTTTATCAATATAGGGTAGTCCGGACTACCTCGGTAACTGTTCTATTATTTGGTTGAAAATCTTGAGTGCGACGATTCACGGTCGTTGTCTTGAGAAATGTTAATATGTTATTTAGGGCGATGTATTTAGTTTTATCTGGGCATATTTCACATTTCCCAACATTGCTATACATGTTGGGAACTTACGTATTTGTGATTATTTTTCCTTAAAAGATTATTGGCAATGCATTAACAACTTTTCTAATACTACACATGTCCAAAACATATGAAACAGTATCGACCCACCAAAAACTACTTTATTTGCTGAAATAAATACGCCACAATTGGAACCATACATCGGAGATGAACCAATTCAACTTAATCTCTTGCAGTTTACTATATTATTAATTGATGATTGAACCTAACTTAGTATCAACTGGCACCATGACGAGGTCCCGATGATAGATTCACGTGAGAGTACTCGGCAAGTCCAATCAGACGTGCTCAATCTCTTGCGACGAGTTGTCTTTATATACTCACCTTTCCGCTCCATTATCGAACCCTGGAGACTACTTCAGGTGAAAGCACTCGGATCAAACGAGCCATACCTCGGCTGGTTTACGTATAGTTGTTATGGACTTCATGTAGCTACTATCCGCAGTCATAGCAGGCCCTGGAGACCACTACAGGTAAGAGCAGACAAATTAAATGAGGTCAATATTCCTCGCTTACATCATGTTGTTATTTACTTTTGATCATTATAACCTAACTCAATTATTCTCATGAGTACTTTTCAAAACTATCTACGTCTAGTGTATGAATTTCTCGTGAATCTCTTCACAGGCTCAACATCAGTACTCTTTTCGTACGTCAATAGAACTTTTTGAACGTCAATATCAAAGAAAGGGCCCCAATAACATTGTCCTCAATCCCTAATCCTATCGAATTCGATTATCAACTTGATAACATCGTTATAACCTGTAGCAATATCATAAAAGAGCTGGGATTGCTATTAGATAGTAGAATCACCTTTAACAATCACGGAAAGTACATTCTCGCTAAATCTTATCGTCCTGTTGTTTTCATTTTAGAAATCAACAAAGATTTTAAGCCTGCGTCCACCATGTCGTTTTTGCCTAACATTTATATTAGATCGGTACTTGAATAAAGAATCGTCGTCTGGCATTCAGATTAGAACACCCAATTCTATAAATTAGACGGTGTACATAAAGTTTTTCAAGACACATGGAATTCTGTGAAATGTTTTTTGTAACAACTTGAATAATACCAAATGCTGTTGTACAAACTTTTAATGTCTACATCGATTTTGTCTTTATTTCAGAAAACAATTACTTCAAATTTTCTAGAATAATGTCAGACACGAGAGACTTTTTTATGTTCCTCGCTGCAAGGGAAAGTACATAAATACATAATAGATTCATGTATCGTCCTTGAAAATATTATGATAAACATCTTTACAATCTTGATATTTTAAATTGTCCCTTTGCCTTTGTAAGAAAAACGTGGGCCGGTTATATTAATTACATCTGATAGCTTTTCTTAATTATCTCATCTCATATTATCTCTTTAGCATATCTAAAATCAGCTAATCCAAATCTGCTATAATTAGTTCACGTGTTACATCTTTTAGGCAAAATTTTGCTGATCTGAGCGTTAATTTTTAAAGTTGCCTTCAAGAAACCTGATTTATTTACGTCTCTCAATTTTAGCAATAACTATACCAATATTTGCATTAAACTTTAATCTTAATATCTTTATATTCACAATATTTGATTACCAAGTTTCTGATTTACCTGATTTCGTTGCCAAATCATATTCAACGGTTATTATCGCTTGGTTCTTTAATATTACTTGAAACTGAATATCAATACATGGAGAGACTGATGAACAAAGCACGTCATGCAATGAAAACATGTGAGCATGAAAGGAGCACGCCAGTTTCGTAAAGATAGATATATTTGGCACTCGGTGCTCCATGTCTATCTACTCGTAGCAATGGATCTGATGATGTAATATCATAATGGGCCTGATGATATATACTAATTTATTATTATTACTAGAAATGTCCATATACGTACTTGTAAATATTTCATAGAAATGCTCATAACAGCCTTATATTACAGAAATATCTTATAGATATGACATATATAGAAAATCACTTTGAAGAAAAATATTTGCTTTCGCTGAGCAAATAACTGATCGTAATAGGGTATCGTATGAAACGTAGGCGTTCATTGAATGTTGCCTCGCTATTGTAAGATATTTCTTAGATTTCTTTATTCCCAAAAATATTTGAAATACAGCTTTTGTATGATACCTAATTACGGATTAGTTTATTGAAGATATTAAGATGTTCTGATTTTATATCCGTACATGAAGAGATTAAGGTGTTCTGATTTTATAAAAGAATTTATTTATTAATGTTATCTCATCACCATCTTCATCATCATCACATCACCCTTTACTGCTCCGCTGCTAGACATAAGCCTTTCCCTAAGTGTACCGCAGCACACGATCCTCTACAGCTCTATAATATAATTATACATCATGTAATAATAATGCTCAATTGTCTTTGTCTGTAACTGACGTTTACACATCAAAAGTGCGGTACCATTGTGGTTAAAATTCGGTATACAGACAACTTGAAATGTGAAAAACGAAGGCTACTTAGAATAATTTGATACAAAAAGGGTTAAAATATTATTTATTAGATAAAGTAATTTAGACAATGCATATACAAGGCGTATAAAACAGATAATAAGATTTAAGCCCGCTATGGAACAACAAATGCTTGTTATATTGTAGTGGAATGTACAAGTACGGGAAATATGTACTTATTCCATACAATTCGTCCGTACAACACTTTCAAATTTATAAACTACTCGTATAATACGTGTATTTTAAACTTGAATAGTGGATAATAATATCCTTGCTAGTCTAACCACCCTAATAAGAGTAAACCAAAATTATCACCAACCACCATTTGGTTCTAACCGACAAGGCAATAAATACCTAAGTTCGTTCTTTTATGGGATTTGGATTTACCTATACCAATTATCTTAAGAACAGAATACGTTCGAGTTTCAAAAACTACAATTCTACTACTTTTTTGTTTCGCTGTAGGCATAGTTTTTGTTATAGACCGCGAAAGAGTGGAACTCAATTTTTCCCGATTTGTATAACCTGGATTATTCAATACAAGAATGAACAGGCAATATCTAGGGAAGCCTACATATGTAGTATATATAAAAGAGTAAACTTATTAATAACCTATGTTCTGTTTTCTTCCAGACATTTATGTGTAATAATGTGCGAGGAAAAGAAACGGAATTCGATACATCCAATAAAATCGAATGTAGGAATTCCTGTTATTTCATTTCATCCCTCCCACTCTAATGGGTACAGCACTATGTAAATGCTACCTCGCTACACTTTCCGTGAAGGTCGACGCAGATATAGCTATAATATGTATTAATGTATTGTGTCATATCATTATATTATAGCAAATATATTTTTCTATACCGAGATATATCTTGCTACACCCGTTCAGTTCTCTCTTCAGATTATTTTTACGATGTGAGGTAAAGATGTATATTGCAGTGTTGTGTGTGTGTGTGCACTCGAGCGCGACTAGAGAAATTATATTGTAATATATTTTCATATATTGATCTCTAGATGTCCACTGCTGGACATAGGTCTCCGCTAATCGCCGCCACTCCTTCCAGTCCTGGGCTTTCTGAAGGCAGCAGCATCCGACTGTCTTCTTTAGACCGTCAGATTATTTATTAATCTAATATATTATGGGTGTGTGACCACTTTAAGATTTGAATTTGGAGCACACTACTTCCTACCCACCAAAGTATATCTATATATTTATATGTGTGCATATATGTATGTATTTAGTTTGTCAGTCCTCTGGTTACCATAGTAAAAGCAGTGTTGCCTAGTTTGGGGTCAGATAGCAATATTCCAATATACTTACTTAATATTTACTGAAACCCGGTATTTTATTGTTATTATGTAATCAATGTAAATAATATTTAACGGTTGTTTAATAAGTATATTATTATGAACATATATCTGTATTCTTTATCTGTATAAAAAATACAAAGATCTTTAAATACATAAGGTTTCCACGCAACCTTCTGGTTGTATATTGCCACTTTTTCGTAATTTTTTATTTGATTGCTATATGTTATCAGAACAATACATTTGTATTAAAACAATCGCTTTACTCAGATTGGATATATTTTTAAAACAGCGTTAAGAGCACCATAAAATTTTATTCATAATTTCATGTAGGTACACATATACACATACTAACATTTAATTACTCTTTAACACACTATCTTTTGAAGGACATGTCCCAACTTCGTCCGTCATTCCATCTATATATGTATGTACATACATATGTACCTACATGTGAAATCACCTGTCACAAATAAACTTAACCGAGGCGGAGACGGCCCAATAAAGTTGGTTGAAAAGTTACTCCGGGACCACTCGCCTACTTTGATGAGGCCATAAACCTAATTTCCTACCACTAAATAATTCGTACGGCTTCGGTATCACAAACATCGACGAATTTACGTAACCTTGGCATCGACAACGTAACAACCCTAGACGATAATAAAAAACGTGTTATTTCACAAGAACTCTCCATGTTATTGCTACATCGGAGTTTATTGCAATTTATTTTGTTTATTAATTTGTTACAAGTACTCGTACCTATGTATGTTACGTATACTTACACTGTTACCCAAAACAGGTACTTTCGTGAACAGGTAAAGGTCGCTCAAATTGTTTGCAATACGATACAAAACCAATATATAAAAACGAATGAACATTAAATGAAGGTGCCGAGGGAGACCAATAATCGTCTATTATACGTCAGGATGTGAAGGTATTATGTAAGGACGGCGATAGATATTTCGCACTCGGTGCTCTCTTAATACCTACCCACTGAGTAACCCGATTTAATGGTGTAATAATTAAATATTGTTACTTAAACAAAATTATACTTTGTTTTGTAATCTTTCTCTTTTGATTCTTACGTATGCGGGAGAAAATCAGTTTTCAGTAGAAGTTCATTAGAAAGTAACAGAACTAGAGTTATGAACTTTTTGTAACTCCTGACCTCACGCTGCCCGCGCTGGAACCACGCGGCTGCTTTTAATAAATTACGCTAAATCACCCTAATTTGTTCCCTGACCACACATCAAAACATTGGCATTCTTCCTGTAAAATTTGTAATAGGCCTCAACTTGTTTTATTTAACAGATTTTTTTATTTAACACATTTAAATAACGCTGTAACTAAGATACTTTAGTGTTCTAATGACACGATTTTCATTAACAAAACTAGATTTAATTCGAAAAATAAGAATAAATATGTATGATAGTATACTATTTACACCAATATTGTAAGGTATATTAAATTTTCATCGTCTAATGAATTCTAACGAGATTAATTTTCGCAGCCCCCGACTGTCCCGCGCCTGACTCATTAAACGTGTCACGTACCCCGTTAGACATGACCGCGGCGTAATCGAACTCCGTATCGGGGAAATATCGGCGAAGAATCGATATTTACGGCTGACAGATATTGGGCCAACAATGTACTAATGAATTGTCAATATCTCTCTTGTACCAACCGCAAGAATATTGTCTGCTATAAAACGACTGATAGTATCTATGTTTGTCTAAACGTAACAAAGTGTTGTATTTTATTTATTAACAAATTTTGCATTCTCCTTTGTGGCAATCACTAATGAAGTATAACATATAAGAAAAAACGTAACATCACGTGCACCTCCACGTTTCACCAGTTATGTTTAAGTCCTATGGGGGCTGATGGTGAGCTTATTGCCATACACCGACCACAGATCCAGACTCCGAGTAACTACTATAAAATCTAAATTAGAAAAATCCAATAGTACCGGACCCGGGATTTGAACCCAGGACCTCCCGATGGGCAGTCGCGCTTGCAACCACTCGACCAACGGAGCTTTCAAGGTATTATATATAAGATAAATTATAATATAAAAAACCGTAAAACATTCATTAAAAAAATATTCTGACCTAATTGTAACAGATCCCCGTTTTTTTTTAATTAACACATTTGTATGTAAATAGAAGACCTTTCATTACGTTGAAACTTCAGTATAACATTATATTCATGAACTCAAACAAAGGAACTCCCTATATACATGAATAACATTTTTCATGGAAGCTATTAACGCTGTAATGTTTATTGTGTCGTATTCAAATCTTCTGTTAGTCAGAGGATGTCGATATCCATAAAGCACAGAAAGTGCTCAAACCAGTTTAACTGTGTATCCGGTTGTTAGAATGTACAAAGTAAATCTGACTCTGACGTCAAAAGCCGTTAGAAATTTAAACGATTTTGTTTTCGTTTTGGCCCTCACTCAGTCCCCTCAAAAAATATAGACACTTTCTAGGTAAGTGTGTCCTAAAACTCATAATAAAATAAAGTGTGTCATCCCAGGCTGTATCTCACTTGTCAGGTGAGATTGCAGTGAAACGTGAGGTTATTTTTTCCATTAAAAATATATATGTCACTTTGATATCCGTTTATATTTTTGACGAATTTATAATTGGAATTATGCAAATGGATTCCAATGTATGTTACCATTTACAAAAGTATTGATTATTATTACAGTTCATAACTCTTACCATCAGCAATACCATTTACGAATACGCAAACGCAATAACCCAAACTCCATTTTGCAATCCAAAAGCGAAGCGCCCCTAAAGTGTTCCTACGGGTAACGTTTCGTTTCCTACGTAGGAACGTTCAAAGTGCCTTCGTTTGATTTCCATCATTTCCTTTCGCTTTGTTTGAAATGTATGCAAACTATTTTAGTTTCCTCTGATATCGATAGCGTAGAGAATGTTTGCTTTGCTTACGTACACACATACGTACATAAATATGTATATACATTTATGTAAGTATGTATGTACAAATCAGAGGCAATCTAAAAAGGGGCGGGGACAAAATGCCTTTAACAGAAGAGCGTGTATGTCGATTTTAATTAACCTAGAAAAACTGAAAGAGGTCTGGCAGGACTGATGGTAATCCTTCGTCCTTTCTGCCACAATGGGAGAGGCGTGACATTATATGTATATTTATACACCAGAACAATTTCTTCTACCTGCCCCCACAAATCGTCATCATTAACATCACTACATATCTCTAAATATAAAATATGAAAATTAGATATTAATTGACAAGCAGAACAAATTGGCCCTCATAAAACAAACGTCTGAGATCTTCGCAAGTCGTCAGTTGCAGTAAGTACTCAATGTTTAGCACAACATAATAATATGTACCAAGCGTGACCCAAGAAAACTTTTCTACAGATTTTAAAACAGCGATAAACTTGACCAAAGTCCAAGATTCAGAAAACACCTGTAGACCAGTGACATCCCTTATACACTCTTATTATTTTAGCCTACCCTACTTAATCATCTAGCTGACCTTTAAAAACTCGCTAACCTTTTTCCCGTCCTATTGACTTTAGGGGATCTTTCGGTAATCCTGTCACTTTAATAGGACCTACAGATAATAGGAAATATCAAGAATCCGCAGAAATCAACTTAGCTCTTTCGAGGACCTTGCTTCCTTTCCCGCTTATCAATGGCTGCCACTTACGCCTTCGACGCGTCAGTGCCTCGCTATTACGTCATCATAGCGAGGTGCCCAGTTAACTTCTGCCCGTTATCTATATATACAATAATACTTTCCAAACTTCAAAATCTCTAAATCCCCGGACTCAGGTGAGGTAGGGAGATAAAAATATCGGAAAACCTTACGGAAATGTTTTAATAAAGTATTATTAATACAGTAACAGATTAACTTTGACAGAAATATATGGAGCTATCAGACAGCCTCGAGTGTCTTCTCATTTCTTATATATTTTTATTTTCTTTCCTTATGTCCTGTGTCTTCCCTGTTCTTCTGTTCATTTGAATATTATTGCAATAAATAATAATCCTTTTGTACAGTGTGTATCGTGAATTATTACTGGTTATGTGACAACGACATTTATTTAACACTGTTGGCTGAAAAAAATCTTATAATACCTACCTATTCGACAGAGTATTTCTCTCAGTAGGTATGCGACTTGCGGACCTATAAACGAACGACGGTTTACAGGCGTGATGTTACGCTAATATTATATGTCTTTTACGATACTGAGAAGGATTATTTTGGTAAAGGTCACAATTTAAGCTCATTATCGGTTCCCGTGGGACAGCGACATTGTACAACAATGAGTGGCAATTAGCCGCGGCCAGATTATGTTCCAGATTTGAGATTTGTTATAACTAATATCATGTCTAACTAATGATTATATTAGTCAATAATATTTATATAATTGGAAAAGTTAAAGGTAGCAACATATTTATAATCTGTTGATGGTTTGACTAAGACTCTGGCTTGACAGAGGAGAAACTTTTGCCCAATAGTGAGATTAGATATACAATATTTAAAAAAAAGAGATTCATATATTACTCTCACATCAGAATAGCTATTAAAGTACTTAGGCTTCAATTTTACATTTTTTTAAAAAACAACAAAAATGAAAGAAAAATTCAATTTGGAAACCTATCTGGGGTTTTGTCAATGAAATATAAAACAATACGTCACATGTTAAATCCATAGTAGAATTCATATTTTAATAGGTGCCGGAGAAAATGTCAGACAAAAAAACTGGATTGTCAAAGACCGATTTAGAGATTTTTCACACATCCCTGGGGGCACGTATGGCGCGGAATAATAGATACAACAATACTCTGTCATACGTATCGTATAAACTTTTTATCGGACCGTTTTAACGTCGTCGCGAGTATATCGGGAAAAGTGCTGAAATAGTACGCTTGTGGTTTACTGCGTCGTAAATCTGCCATCGGGGGACACGGTGAGACTGCTATTAGCTCGAAAACTCTGCTATTACACCTAAGTGTAACTACAAAGCAACTTCAGAATGCTCTTTCAGCACGGTACACAATTAGCTTGTATTTACCGCCAACGGTGGTCATTTGGTACACCCCAGCGGTCATTACGGCCGCTTTGCACGCATTAAGTATTTTGTCTTGCGTCCCCTTAGCCGAGTAATTACGTCCGAAGGGAGAGCTTGCTAGCCGACGCAGCTAAACAGATATTACTTGCGAAATTGCTAAAGCTGTTTCGCTCCTTCCCGCATCGATATAGCCGCGGGGCGATCCGTAATAAGGTTTTTTCACTTCTGACAAAGTTAAATTCGATTAGAATTGTGTAATGCTTGCCAAACACAATGTTTCGGATGAATGTTCTTTCAATTTAAGATCGGATAGTCTCTGTTCGGTTTAATATCAGCCCGTGACTTGCAGATTTCGGCTCCGCCGTGCTGGTTCATCTCCGATAATCAATCTTCATTTAATATCTACTCAAGCTAATTGCAACTACGAAAACTGACAAACTCCTTGATACTTAAGTTGTTTTTACTTAACTATGGTTCCATTTTTATTCTTATAGCAGTATTTATTTCGTAAATTTATATGGCAACAGAGTTAGTATACCTAATTACTTAGTAAACGTAACGTACCTTCACGCCTATAATCCCCGAAGAGGTAGGCAGAGGAACACAGAATACTCCAATGTTTCGCCGCATTTTCCAGATTAAGTTTCTATACTTTTTTCTTTCTACCACTTATCCTTTTGAACTGATATCACTGTCGTAAAATAATAATAACCGTCTTATATGTAAGACTGTATTGTTTATTTAATGAACGTCGAATACAACTATTTCCATGTTTATTTTAAGAACGAATGTCTACATCTGGTTTTTCACTTTATTTTCTTCAATAAACAAGCACGCGGCTCTGTCTCAGATAGTCTGTTGAATCTTTAGTATCTCTCAGAGCTCTCGATATCATTCAACGAAAAAGCAAGGCTTTTTTAAAATTTGACTCTCTTTGACTAAATGCGTGGTCATAAAAACCTATAAGAATTATGTTTTACGATTGATACACTTTTAAAAACATTTTTAAATAACCCTCTTTCAATTCCTGCACATTTCTTTTACACTCGTGCGTGGTTCTGTCGTAGGCAATCAAACAAAGAACTTAAATAAAGTTTTGTATAAATGATTATTATCTGCGCGTAAACGTGAGGGAAGTTGAGATCAAAGGTTTGTGTAAAAGGGATCTAATGCTGGAAACATTTATGAACTGAGTGACGTACATTAGACATTGAAGACGCATTTGGGTTGCAATAAAACGCAACATAGTAATGAGACTAAATGTTGAGCATATAGATGCCACTGACCGACGTGCACTGCTACCCAACACAAACAAATTTACTCACACACTCACATTTAATAAAACCTCACACACACATTTAAATAAAAATTTACACACTCTATTTTCGATATCATACAGAGAATCGAAAGTGTGAATTGTTTTGGTGTGTTAAAAGATTTATGGTTTAGCAAACACATCACTTTCGCAAGTACATATGTATGCGTATAATCACGAAAACTGAATTTCCGATACATCTGCTATAATATAAGGTGCCAATCGTGACGCGATAAAATAGAATTCATTCATAGAAATGAGATGAATATTTCAAATACCTGTATGTATATATGTATTTGATAGATTTATTACACCTCCGCGAAAATAATAGTTAGGCGATAACATGTTTGTTTTACTTCTAAAAACCATAGCGTGTCTATCTACATCAATGTTCTCTTACTTAGATAAATAATATAAATGGCATAAATGCGGAAGTCATATGCGGGTCGTTTTAAACAGTGTATACCTACCTATATATGTGTATGAATTCTTTAAC
>DWMO01000142.1:0-11391 GCA_018245175.1 Elbella theseus
AGCTCTTCGCATCCAACCACTGCCAGCCACTTTGCGTATATCGTCACTCCACCTAGCTGGAGGGCGTCCTACGCTACTTTTGCCAAGTCGCGGTCTCCACTCCAGAACACGTCTGCTCCAGCGGCTATCGGTTCTGCGATAGCCACTGGAGCAGAAAGGTTTATATGTACTACACCTTCCTTTTTCACCAAAAATGAGTAGCACAGGAAATTGTAACAGTTGACCACTGCCGCCTAAAAACATTTGTATCCGATCTCGAACAGAAATGAATATGCAAGGATTCTACTTTAGCGTTGTTTATTAAATAGACGTCAATACCCACGACTTTACATGGTGAAACTATTAGCAACTTCGATGTAAATTTTCTTTGTGGACTAGGACCCGTAGATTAGGACGACTGATTGGACGGAGAGCTCTCGGTTCGCTAATTACAACACGACAAGTTGTTGGTTCGCCATTTGTAAAGTACTCCCAAAAAATTCACCAAATACATGACACTGCTGTAAATATGCATGGACAACAATTGAAATTTGTATGTACGAAAAGAAGATTATGTCAATAAACAATGTGAACGCGGTCAAATAAATAAAACTTTGCGGTTCTATTTTAAACGACGAAGACAGAAGATGCTAACAAAATATTAAATTTTAAGTGTGGCATTGTGTTTTTCCTGAAATAAAATTGTGGCATTACACATGTACTCTCAGAAGAGGTAGGTATAGAGTTGGGTACATTCCCATATTACATCAGTTTCGGTATGTCCCACCATGGAATAAACGTTGAGCCTATTGCCGTACACCGAGCACAAATTTAGACTCCGAGCTTCCACCAGGACTTTCAACTTAGAAAGTCCCGCGACCTGGGAATCGAATCCAAGTCCTCTCGATCAATAGTTGCCCTTGCAACCACTTGACAAACGAGGCAGTCTTTGCATGAAATAAGGTTCAGTTTTGACCAGTGAATGGATGAGTATGTATGAGTACTATAATGTATGATGCCAAGATGAATGAATATGTATGCCAGCAGTATTAATGATATAAAATAATGTAGCCTATGTATCCTTTCGCCGTCTCTACAACGCAAAACATGTTTGAACATTTGACTATTTACAATATACAAGTATATTTATATAAATATACGATTACAATTAAAGTTTACATTCCAGAACAGTACAACAAATATAAACTAATAATAAAACTATGTACTGGCCTGTCTTTGTCCATCTGAGGAAGGCTGCGAGCAAAAGTTCGGTCTGCAGAATGGTTGGCTAACTATCCCTTTATTCGATAACACTCACAGCAACGATTCAGCAGAATAATTAAAATATGTCATGATAAAATTGAAGTAAATGGTCGTCTAATTAATAATTACTGGTAGGTATATTAAATTTGTTTCAGTTTATTCTGTTGATCTGATATAACAGCAGATTATTAACGTTAAAAAGATTAAAAGAATATAGCAATAAAAAACACATCTACTAGAGACATTGTTTTGTAACGTCGGCCATCGCGCTTCATTGCATCGTTTAGGAATTCTATACATTATTATATACATTCTATACAGTTTATGTTGTATAGTATGAACAACGTGCCAAACCATAGACTATATATGCAATAGATATGATGGGTGGACTTGACGTCGGTAAATATGATTTATTATTTCGTAAATTCCAAAATAGAATCTCAAAACGACATTTCTTCAGTTTTATTTGCATAGTTTTTATCAGCTTGGACGTCGGCTGTCATATAAGATGGAAGGCAATTCTACTAGATATCATCAGCAATGTTAAACAAATCAAACAAACACATCATTGTAACTTTATAATTGGCGCATTCTATGAAGTTTTAGCCTTAGTTGCATGTTAATGAGTTTATCTTTGTTAAACTGTTGGAATCAACGCTCCTACGATATTAAAATCGTTGGCGCGTTTGAATCACGCGTAAATTACGTCTTACTTGTTATGCATGTAATTAACTAGCAATAAACGGCATTTGGTGAACTTGCAGGAAATACAAACAAAGACATTAAAATAGAGTCTTTAAATAGAGAATTGTGTCGCAATAGTGTATGATTTTGTATATCGGTATATTATAAATATTTCACCACATTATCGCATCTCGTGGTCAACGTCGCATTTCCTAGACTGTTATTTTGAGATAAACGAAATATAAAATGAAGTTCGATATGAGTCATCTTTAAATTTAAACGGTAATTTTTGTTATAATGAAAAAACTATATAAGTTAATATTACCACTGTACTGTTGTAATAGGAATTAAAAAGGACAAAGCAAATAGTATGCAGACAAGTTACTAGTTGCGCGATACTGGTCGGGCTTGGAGCGGAGCGTTTACGCCCTTGCCCGCGTTGAGGCCATGCCTCTCATTCTGCCGCGCTTAATGTCAACGCACAAGTCCGACCTTTTTTTATTAACTACATTTATTTTTATAAATAAAAAAATATATACTTTCCAGGTTCGCTGTCGATCCGGCGTAACCCGTTCTCTCATTATTCTTGCTCGCTGCTTTTAGAGCCGCTAAATTCTTTGTTTTTCGCTCGCATAAAGAACTTCTTGCGTGGGCTCTGGACGGTTCTAATTGCTTTAATTACACAAGGAAACACCTTGTAACTGTGAATGTGGGCATTTGTTTCGCGAATTGTGTAGCGCCAAGTGGCTTAGAAGTCAGTAAATCAAAAACGATTGAATAATTTTCTTTGTTAAAATCAATTAGTAGATATCGTCTCGCTCAATCCGATTACATAGGATCGATGAATTCCCACAGGGATCCAGCAAATCATATTACAGGTGCGCAGACGGACCCGCTGCCTGTAGTTGATTACTTTCATTAAGTCCTCTTTTTTACAAAGATTTGATTTCTTCTCTTTAAAATGAACCTTTTGTGCTTTTTGTCTTCATATAATTATATGATATTTTTATATTAGTACACTGCCTGTTGACTGCCTCGTTGGTCGAGTGGTTGCAAGCACGACTGCCGATCGGGAGTTCCTGGGTTCAAATCCCGGGTCGGGTACTGTTGGATCTTTTAAATTTAGAAATTCTAGTAGTGACTCGGAGTCTGGATGTGTGCTCGGTGACATAACTGGTGAAACGTGGGGGTGTACTACACTCCTACCCCTTCGGGGATTACAGGCGTGATGTTACGTTTATATTACCTACTACATTCGCGTTCAATCAATTTAATATGCACGCTTTTTAAAGCTTAAGTATTCGTAACAAGCTAATACACAAATTCTTGTTTGTAAGTATGCTGCGGTCTACTTTATTTGATTTCGTTTGCGATTATATTTACGGCTGTAATATTTAGTGATATACATATATAATATATACAGCTGTAAGTGGTTGAGCACTATTCAAGTTAATTGACCTAGATAGCGAACTGTTCGACTATGAACACGTGTTAAGGTTTCCTTGCAACTGTGTTCCCTCGCGGTATTTGATACGTTTTTTTTTATCTAAAATATCAGAAAGGTCAAAGAATTGTTATGAAATAATTTTGTATCATGGCAGCTACTTATGTACTGGCACGTAATTAAACGAGTGCAAGATTTTATCAATTCTGTATTTAAGTAACTCGAAAGAAGGATATCCGCAACATTGTATACCAGTTTGGCAATTTCTGTATCTTTATTGTGTATTGTTTAATAAATACTTTTCATATGCACATTATACGAGTATTTAGACTTTAATGTAGGATAGTGTCTGAATCGTAATTCATAGTATCCAATGATGAGGGGTAAATGAAACAATGAGGTCCACTCAAACACATATATTTTCTGTTTGATTTTTAAGTTTTTGGTGCTCCATTTTTTATTTATTTGTGTTTTCATTAAATTATAAATTAATACTAATAAAATAGTAAGGGGCTCGTGAAACGTGCACTGCTCCCGTAAATGGGCAATGGGGAGGGTATCAGTTTCCGAGGCCCGGGCAATGAGCTTGGCATAATAAATAATAAGGTACAAAAGGGATTTAACGAAGTACCATCCGATGGTTATCACACTCGCACGCACGCTCCATACGTCAACAGTCTTACGTCTATAATATCACTAGCTATACAGAAAGCGGCATAGCCGCGTGCACAGAACCGAAAATGTGTGTCGTTTAACGGGGTGATCACTCGAAGTGCGAGCCCTTGAGCTTCTTGACGGCGTTGGTGAGATGCAGCATCTCGGTGTTGAGCTGCCAGATGAGGGTCTCCAGCTTGTCCACAGAGTCGAGTACTTCCACGCGCTCGGTGTGCGGGTTGAAACGAACCTCGAAAGGTCGCGACATGGTCGACACCCAGCGTCTGTGTCATAGATACAAAAATTAAGAAAGGTGCAAGTAACTATTTAGTAGACATTTTACTTTCAATGTATTCAAGTTAAAACTCTTTTGGTAAGTCATATAACAATTCTACTTCGCTAGTAATATTTTGATACTTTAAATCATAAACGTATGATATAAACAAAACACATTAATTACCTGAATTTGTCTTTGGCATCTTCAAAGCTTTCAGCAACGTAGTAGATGGGCTGGTACTCTTGATCTTGATAGGGTTGTACAGAGGTGGAAGCAGGCTCGAAGGGTCTCAATTCAGGTTTGTCACTCAAGGCATGGAGAAGTTCTCCAATGGACGACAGCAGAGCTGCGCCATATGCCTTCAGCTGCTGGTTCTCTTTGCAGAGACCAAATTCGACGGTAAACCAGTAGACCTGAGCAAAGATAACATCTTTCAAAGAAACTGCCAGTATCAGGAGCCAGAACAGCAGCCATATTGAATTTCGTTTGGCTAGGGCCCTTTTTAATCGCAGCGCAATCTGATTAAAATGTAATATATTCAAATGTTTAATACTAATATCCTTCAACTTACAGTAGAGAGCTTTTCGATTTCAGCGTCAGAAGCGCCAAGGGATGCTAATCCGATCTCTTGGGAGAACTGGGCGAAGCTAGGATCAGCCAAGAGCGGAATATGTCCGAGCAGTTCATGGATGCAATCACTGGAATAGAATTTATACTTTAGTGTCGATTTTATTAAAGTTATTCCAAATCTTTTATCTATAAAAGTTAATAATATTGGGCTTTTATTTCATTACTGCCGAATGTCGATTGATACATTCACCATACAAGGGTGAAGTTCATGGTTCAGTTTCCAAAGTCAATGTCAGCACTAGAGCGCTGAAATAGAGTGTGACTACTTAATTGAATAAAAGTCTCCTTTGATGTTCAAAACTTGCCTCGGGTGGCATAGAATTGAATTATGGCGGAAGCTTTAACAATGTTACATTTCCATCATGACGCTTCGCCTCGGTAAATGACGACGTTCTAATACAGTTCCATATTCTCGCTTTATTAGAATGTGGGAACATCAAATGGCATTGAAAATGTTGCTCTTATTTAATAATTCCGGTGTGCGCTCAGGTGTTATCTCACCCAATTTACATAACACCAAGTGAGATGTGTTGTGCAATGTCCGCAAATGATTATTCTTTAAGGAACCTGTACCTATAGTAAAGCCATCAATAATAGTAAGTCTCGTAATGTACAGGCGATTTAGAACACAAATCCCGCGCGACAGAATCTTATGCAGGTTCTGTTTTTTGAAAGAAACCGATCTCTTGTTTGGAATTAGTTCATCATGTCACTGAGTATAAGTACTAAGTTACCTAATAATTTAACTGTATAACTTATCAAATTACTTATTTGACGCTTACAATATTGTTAAAATGAAAATAATGTATATAGCGAGACACTTACGGTTCTGGGGTGTGGAAGGGTGAATTAGCGTGACGGACGTATTGGGTAGACTGGAAGACGCGGAAGGCGAGCGAAGCCAGGAAGTCCCGAGCAGTGAGCAAACCAGCGGCAGGGCGGAGGGTGAAGCCAGTGTGTTTGCGAAGGAAGTTGCTGACATCATCCAACTGCGGGATGCGATGGGGCACAAAGATATCAGCTCCTTGTAATTTTTCGAAGGCGGCCTTGTACTCTCTGCAAGCATGCTTGGGCATCAAGTCGAGTACGGTGTTGAACACGCGCTGCCAGGTAGCGTTCTCCGTTTCGGTGTAGGTAATGAACGGGATGGGATCGCCGTACTTGTAAGCGAAAGCGATTTCGGCGATCTGCTTCCTGCGCTCCCGGTACTCCTTGTCAGCAAATCCGGGATGGTTCATATCAAGCTCGGGTTCGTACTTCGTCATCAGGTGATTGCAGTTGTCAAGGTCAGAAGCGTGGCACGGGAACCAAGGGGTCTTGTTGGACAGATTGTTATCCGAGATCAGATTAACTCCAGCAAAGGACGTCGATTGGCGAAGAGATCGGATAAGTTGAAGAAGGTTGACGCGTGACATGCTAACTTTCACAAGTGCGTCGAATTGGATACCAGTTACTTGGGATGGGCGAGTCTCTAGATGCTCAACGCATCCCTTGTAATTGTCGATGGTCTTAAGGATGCGCGTAAGAGTACCCATGCCTTCGCGCATGCGTAAAAGCAGAGCAGCTTGTTGGATGACCTGCTCGGCCTCAGGGCTTTCGCTGGCCGCATTCTGGAGAATTACCTCCTCTTCGGTAAGGGTATAATCTGTATTAAAAGAATTACAATTCAGACAAATTCGAAGTTTGCTAGTGGGTACTTAAATATTACACCATATTGAATTGCACGTTTTAATTTATAACTTACCTTCATTATCCTTTCCTTCTTCGTCACCGACATCTGCGTCAGCTATAAGGGTGAAATTAAAAATAGAAGAAATGAAACAGAAAACAAAATAAAACAATTAAAAAAAATAATAGTAAACTATCATTACCAAGGTGTCCATTCTTGGTTTCATCTTGTTGAGTACCATCTTCGACCGTGGGGGTCTTGTCACCGTTGCCAAGGTGAGCGGCGTCTTGGATGAAATCGGATTCCAAGCCAGAGTCTACGTTTAAATAATAAAGAAATAAAAATAAAGAAAACAAAAACATAAAGTAAAAAAACGTAAAGTGATTAAGGTAAAAAGCAACAAAAAGATGAGGTATTGAGGGCTTAGCCCTAATCCTTACCATTGGCACGGGCACGAGCTTCCTCAAGCACACTTTGTTTGGTCTGTTTCACTACCAGTGTTTCGAAGCGAGCGTCGTCTACCAGAGAGCGGCGACGAGATGGGTAGCCGTTCTAAAACAATGATTTGTCTTTGTTGATAATGTACTTCAGATCACTAATGATATAGGTATGCTAATAATGTTTGTTTAATCAATCTTATGTTTCTTGAAATTGTTGTTATCGATAGCAAACTGATGTATTTGCAGCGATGTTATGATCAAATTAGCTTCAATATTGTCTTTGATTAGCACAATGGAAGTTCTTTGTAGGTAATAAACATTAATAGCTAATAGATCGATCATTGAATAACACACATAAGGGTGTTATACTATGTTTATCGAAAGTACTGGAATTCTGCTGTTATCAATACAGCTACTCGATTGTCTTGTTTAATAAAATGTTTCAATCTTAATAATTGTAATTGATTTCGTCACGGGGCGGACAAGAACGGCCATAAATCATAGTAAGGCAGTAGTTTCGCGATCGCCCACTCGAGGACAAAGGGGCTGAGTGTGCGCGTTGATCTGGTAAATCCTCATAAATATAAAGAGTCCATCGTATTATATTCCATACGCGAGTAGGAATTGCTTTTACGAAGTTCCTAAGCTTATTTCCTGAACGTGGTCGGGCGTAAAGTGCTGCCATTACTCCGCCCGCCCGCGCCGGATGTGAAGTCGCGCGACGGAGTCGAACAAAGACTCCGAACTTTCTGGACCAGTGAACTTCAATGGAACCAATTACCACAGTCAACTTAAAGCTGCCCTTTGACGCTTTTAGGTGCCCTGAATTTTGACTTTCTTTTAGCGATTTCACGCAAATCCTGATATAGCCAGAACATTGATCTATGCAGCTCCCCAAGTAACCGAATTTTGTTAAAATAGCTACTAAAAGTCTTAGGACTGTATTATTGGAAACAAAGGACATGATTTGGTTTTTAAGTGATGCAAAAGTTTTGATTATTGACATTAATACGTCGGACCAAATGACAATATTTTGAATGAGTTTAGAGGCACCACGTAAGGAAAACTTTCATATTTTATGACAGGGATTTCCACGATATGAACACGTTTTATTTCGTAAGGGATAGACAGAGGAGATCGATTTGGTTTGTGCAACTCGTTTGATGAAGAAGAGACAATTTGTGATATAACATTTTAAAACTAACATACTGAGTTACAGTATTGAGAAGTAGTTGCTGTTTCAATGACATCGTCATTTTGTGTCGACCTCGGTTTACTTTTAAGCGATGTTTATTGTGTTTTCCTCTAACGTCCAGCTTGCTCCATCAAATGCAAAATTTAACTGCGTATAATAATACAATAATAAAGTATACTAAATATCTTTACTAGTATTTAATTAAGATGGCTTAGTATTAAATTAAAACTTAATTCTCTGATTTAGAATAAGGTTTATGTTGTAATATGCATATAAATCAAACTACTACTAATAACATTAATGACAAAACAGACAATAAGAAAATGTGTTGTACAGACTTCAGTAATAAGGAATTAGGTGTTTTCTGATTTACGTCCAAATTGATACTGGCCTCGAGGAATGCAAAATGTGTTTCAAGTTTCTGTATAAAACTTGCACCGTACAAAATAAAATAACGTTAACCAGTTCATATGTTATATACTTAGCACGTTTTATGTTTAGTTGAATGTGGTGCCGTCTGATAATAAGCAGGGCAATCTCAGGTAAGTACTGTGGGGGAGCCGGCAGGTGAGACGGCAAGGTGCGCGGGCGTCGAGACCTAGCATTTTCCACTAGAGTGGCCGCGCTACCTAACTATGTGTGTCAAGGGTCAATCACACACTGTTGTTACGCTCCTGAAACCTTCGTCAGATTTGCGCTGCAAACGTGACGATTTCTACTTAACTCACCTCTTAGTATCTTAATTGTGCTTTTAAATATTCTCCTTGCCAACAAAGGGCGAATAATACTGTCTTTTCTCGATTATCCAACGGGAATATAAAAGTCTAATAGACGCTATTGTTACCAGCCCAGTTGGATATTGCTCATATAATTACGATTTACAAAATCACAACTGTGCGCAGATATTTACATCAATTAATGACACGGACAATCCCTTGGTCTCCACAATGATTTGTAATAGGCAGATAATGTTGCTGTTCTGTATAATGTATAGGTATATCCAAACGAGTCTGGACATTCCTTTAAACTATCAACTCAATAAGAACGAACGTGATTATAATGTTCAATACGTGAGACTTGTTGCGATTTGCTTGTGCAGAACAGTTTTTAAACAGTCCGCGGGTCAATATCATTGAGCTTAAGATCGGCGAGCGGCTCGAAACGTGTGAATTAATCATTTGTTGTGTCGTAACGAGTGCGGAAATAGTGGCCATGTCGTGCACGGTGAAGTTAAAGGTCCGTCTAACTGGAGCGGGCAGGACTCGGAATCCGGTTGATATAGCCTTGGTCTCCCCGAGTGGCCACTTCACCGTTCCAATCGGCCGGCTAATTAAGCGGGGCCAGAGACCCGGCACCCTTCGGCACTCGACTTAGTACTCGCCGAATTGATCGGACACAGAACGCGTACACGAACTTATTTTTATTCGTTATGTTTTTATGTTATGCTAAAAGCGCGAACGCTACGATTATTTTGTTTGAAATCCGGCCAAAAAACAACGAATCCTGAGTCGATGCAGCTGTTTTAATCACTATCATTACAAGATAGATTAGCTCGTGATATGTTAATTAGCGGTGAATCGGTGATAATATAGTCGGATATGCACGAATGAAGATCTGACTAACACCGACAGTGTTTTTTAAGTTAACAATTTGACCGCGACGAAGAACCTCGTTTGGTCAAGGGCATAACAACCTCGGATTCGTTGTAAACCTAGATCTCCGCTTTAATGCTCGCGTGACGCTCATACATCAACAGCGTACATTACAAAAAGGTATCGAGATGTACATACGTATATGATAATGATATAAAGTTTAGTATAAAACGAGGTAGTAGTACAAATGATCTGTCATCGTGTCACTTGATTGAATTTTAACGATCCGTAGATATTGCAACGTTACTGGTGAGCGTCGCGCTGCCTCGCATACCGACCTTCGACGGTCAAGGAAATACAATCATTCAGGTGCCAATTATAAAATGTACGATAATCATAACACGTTAGTTACAGGACTGGGTTTCGCATAGCACATGCAAATAATATCGTAGTAAGTACATCAAAATACATCACATATATCGCAACGCGCACAAACATATGCTGATTCACATTCATCTGATTAACAGTTACTTATATGTAGATTAATTACTCAAAGATAACCAGTTTGTTACGGAAATTACCCTTGATTCTGAAATTCTTAGCTTTCGAGAAGCGGTCAAAAGTCACAGAATCGTATGGACCATTTGGTTTTGGTAATTTTGGTTATCCGTGTGAACAAAAATGTTTGTGCAGCAAAATTGGTGGGGTCTAAATTAATTCGCAGCAAAACTTCGCAGAAGCGTTCTGGTGATCTACAGGATAATATGATGGAAGATAATGCCGATGTAAAACATAACACTATCGTCGTAAGACGAGGCAGTTATTGCGAACGCCACCTTGAATATTGATAATGCTAATTAATCTCTTGTACAATGATGGGTCCAATTGTTAGCGGAATTTTTCCCCATAAACAGTACGCTGTATTTAGTAAGCGATAATTTCGTTCCGTCCGCTGACATCGTTCCTCGACGCGGCGGAGATAGATCTCCACAATGGATTATTCGTACAGAAATGTTATTATTGTTACGAAGTAATTACATTATCGGTCACACGTCGCTTGTGGGAAAGTAAGTAATTGTCAGCAAGAATAATGACGCGGACCGCGCCCGACATTTCGAGAGTAATGACACGGGTTGATTTCGCGAGCTTTTAATTAAGCGGCGTCGTAGTGAAAACGTTTTTATTTTTTAACTTAACGAGATTGGCTACATCTCCTTTCTTGTGCGCTTTCACACGGTTTCTTAAGCATTATTTCCTTATAACGATCTTTTCGAATGTTTTTGTGTGTAAACATTAAGAAGGGGGTCAGCTCGAGACCCGTATAATCACACCGGAAAGCTAGTTCGGCGGATTCAACCTGCGCTTACGCTGCTCATGACAATTGTTACACAGTAGTTACAAGGCCGATTGGCGATTTGACATGTAACAAGCCCACGGTGGTAATGGCATGCACCGTGGCTCGGAGGTCGTTCCTCAGATTATCGTCACGCTTGCAGCGGACCTTAGACATACGTACGTTGCCCTCTAAATGAAAACTTGGACGTTTTTTGCGCTCGTTACCCGC
>DWMO01000143.1:0-11389 GCA_018245175.1 Elbella theseus
GTATTAGTTAAAACTGTCTACGCCGTTAGGGACTTGATGTGACGTTACAACAATATTGTATAACTGCATATTTGTACTCGGATTCTACTATATTTGCGCTCAAAATACTAGTTATGTTGATGTTCAATAAAATGACAGTGAGAAGATGTAGTCGTACTGCGCATATTATGTGTATTTTACTACGACTATTTCATATCCACATGCAAAGAGTTTATTTAATAGGAATAACACGTTTTATAGCAGACTCGAATCTCGTGACCGCCTTACAATAGATCGACTTGTTTCTGATATGACATTTCATTTTTACTGACTGGATATTTTACACATGCGGCTTACTTTTCTGCCATGGACTCGGTAGGTACTACAAGTATATAAAAAATGTTAAGTATTTCTAGAAATAATTTTGTGATCCGATTTATATGGTTCGTTGATGTATTGGTAAATAACCTTGGGTGCTCAGTCGAAAATTATGGGTTCAATTTCCATGCAAGACGAATATTTGTGTGAGCATAATAAATTGGTCTTCTGTACGATAAGTGAAATTATATGCATAAAGATGTATTTATTTGGGTATACTATATGATTAAGATACGGTAAGCTCTATTTTTGGATCGGAGGGCCATATGTGAGATAGCACATTATATTTATTATTATTGTTTATATTTTTGTTAACAACACAATTGGCATTGAAGACGTACTAAACTATATTTGAGGTTTAGGAAACGTTTTGATAACCAATCTCGTAAGGATCTAAAAGTCTTATTTCAGCACCTACCTTTGAATTTATTTGTCACTATACCCAAGTTCCTTATATGCAGATTATCTCGTGTTCAATTCTCCTTTGAACACGCAGCTCAAAAAACTCATATTTACAAGAAGAATTTAACTATTTAAACTTGGATATTTCTCTATTTGTCATTGTATGTATTGTCTTTGGAACATACGACACAAATTATACTAGTGTGAAAATGTATCGCTTATTTATTTAGCATACCTACACTTCATTACAGTCCACGTACTGTAACCATGTTCACTTGTGACATGACACATGGACCATTTATCGTTCTTTATAACGTAAACAGTGCAAAACCACAGTGTGAATTGGAAGACGATGTAAGCATCAACTGATAGACGACAATAATCATATACTTACAGAAAGTTATCGCGAAGGAATAATGCGGCAATGGAAAATTGCCGCAAGAGGTCAGAACGAAGGACAATGTCGCTCGATAATATGACCTAATGGTACTAAATGAGCCAACAAGTTGCAACATTAGAATCAAAATGGGTTAAAAAGATCAGACAGTTGGGAAAATCCATAACAGATAAGCAAAAACAAATGTCGTCATCGAAATTCAGTTTAATATGATCAATGTACATATATGTATATGTAATCGATCAAATATTTGACTTCATATGCACGCTTAAATAATGATTTCCAGTAGGTATATATCTGAGATCACCAATAAGTTTTTGTTATTATGGATCAACGTTAATCTCTCTATACCTAATTAGATGGTCGTTGCACCCAATGGGCCTTCTTGATTGCAAGTTGATAGATGATTGACTACATATGAAGATTATGTTGCAAAAGAATGACGGTTGGAAGTTGCGTAAGAGAGCGGAAACTATCATAAAAAGTTTCGGCTGAGGCAAATATATACATACATATGTGTAACAAGTATTTTCCAGTATAGATTCGTAAAGAGGACGTTAGAGATGAATAGAGATTCTCGATAGAGCAAGAGAGCCTGAGGCTCAAAATCAAAGTCTGATTGATTCCCACGCGTAACTCGATATCATGGAGGTAAGCTTCAGAGTTGATTGGCATGAAACTGCGCTGGAAGCGGATTAGTCAGCGTATTTTAATCTAGAAAACCAAAACCGCATTGGGTGATTGAACTTTTATGAGTTAGGTAACGAGGCCATGCTTGCCTGAACACAGCGTATTCACGTCTTGCCATGAAGTCTTAAGGCTAATTAGGCGCCTTTATATTCATTACTGAACTTATAAATAAGATGTAAGCAAATTTGCTTTAAGACCAACTTAACTTCAAAGATACGTACGCAGATAATAAAATATCACTTAATGAAAATTTCTCAGTAAATTAGATGAGATGCGTTCACCACATACTATTGAAAGAAGATAATATTTTTATTCAATCAAGCCGCGATCTTTACGACATTCGTGCGTGGGCATGTCATATAACGAATTTAGGTTGAGGCAAGGCGTCTCGAAGACTATCAAGTAACACCTACGATCGGTATTTAGATATTTGCTTTAATATATAAAAGTGTTAACGTCATTAAGGATACCGCTATCAATTTGTACACCCGTCATCCTTATATTGAATTTGATGCCCAATTCGTTATTTGTTTCATTATGTAGCTTAGATATCGTATCCAGTCGATATCAATATTTTAAGTGTAATAAAAGTTGAGAGTGATTTGATGACCAACAGTTTAATTTTGAAAGTTTTTGTGATTGGTTGGGAATTTTAGCTTACTTTTTAAAAGCTGCATGCAAACATCATATCGATATAGTTATCGAAAGATTTGCAAGCAAACGGCTAAAGGTGGGTCGAACTCAAAATTGGTCAAATTGATTTCCAGCGTAGGCCGTTTCGTTCTTAAGCCGATTTCCGGTTAACGACTTTCATGAATAAATTGTATTTTTTTATGAATCTTATTCAGTAAACAAACACCACCACACATCTGTTTATTGGAGACAAAGTATTGACATTGATAGCGAAGGACGAAGGGTATGATAATGTTTTTCGTTTCTTGAAATTGGCACGGCACAACGATTTGGTACTAATGGATGATGATGATGATTATAACTTATGTGGTTTTACTATTTATGTCTAATCCACCAGTAAAGATAATTAAGAGTTATGAAATTACATCAAGAAAAGAATGTTGGATTACATCAACATTTCTTTCTAGAAGATATGTATCACATTAGCTTATTAACACTGTCTTTGAATGAATTTATATTAAGATATCATCGAAGATATTTCTGTGTAACGATTTCTATTATGTCGTGATAAACGTGATTTTGTGTTAAATAGTGGCGTTCCCCTTGGATTGAAGAGTGTTTGTGTATCAAATAACACTTGAATAGAAAAATACTAAGCATTCAATCATAATCGTCGCATCACGCTTATAATCATCGAAGAGGTTGGCAGAGGAGTGTAGTACGGAATAGGTGGTGAGCATATAGACATGCGCCGGGCATACCTAAATCCAGCCTCCGAGTCACTTCTGGAAAGTTCTAGTAAAACATCTAAGTTAGAAAGAAAGAATAGTACCCAACCCGGGAATAGACGCCAGGACTTCTAGATTATCAGTCGCGCTTACAACCGTTGAACCAACGAAGCAATTATATATTTTTAATTTACAATTTGAAAAATACCAAACGTTTGTGATATTATCTGGAATGAAGATCGCATTTATCTGGAATTATTATTATTTTTTTGTGTCTCTAAATCCTTTATTATCAACTTTTACTATCCATGTTAATTTTTTTGTTAAAAGTGATCCGAGCTTGAAAAAATGCATATTTTAAATCTTGGTGGATGGGAAAAACTTCAGAAAAAAAAACGGTGCTACCTATTACAGAATTAAAAGCAAGAAAAAACACAATTAAGCATGTCTAATAAATGATTCTTCCTACCAAGGTAATAATGATGTAAGATTACAAAAAAGGGTAATCTTAGAAAAAATTAAAATATCATAAGTAATCATCGTTAACTATCTGTATGTCTTTCATATCATCTAACCGAACAGTCTTTCATATCATCATAATTTTCTTAAATTAATTAATTTCTGACATCGCTGTTGGACGAAAAAACTATTATTGTAGTATTTAGAAGACGTTTAGGCTGAGTCCATATTACCTGATGTAATAAAATTAGTGTACATTAGGCAGTTATATATACAGTATTACCTATGTGCTAGCTTTGCCACTTTACTTATATGATGAGCAGTTTACAATTTGATCGACTGAAATTTTGGAACGAGGAAAAAACCTGAAAGAGGTTACACATGTATTTATAATAAAAATACGTCTAGTTATATGCATCGTTTTTCACTTCTCTCACCTTGGATGTCTATTTTACTCGTTTCCTGTACATTCTGTGCACGCGATGTGAAATTTTTATAAATAGATAATTACAAGTATCATACAATGTCAGAATGCAAGGTATAAGACATGTTAACGGTTTTTTTTTTGTTTATTACTTCAACATGCTCCTGCCCAAAGCTTGGAACATTTTTATATCCTGTTGTGCCATGTTGACACTTGTAATATTAACTTGAGGTTTAACATAGACAGAGAGCGTGTTATAAAGAAAACATACGCGGAAACAGTCACGAAGTTTCTGTTAAGTGATTTAGTAAGCACTGAATTCTTATTTGTGAGTATTCAATCAGTAAACGTACGCCAAATACGTATCTATGTATATGGTAAAATAACAATTTATCTTATATGCCAGATGATATGAGGCAATATTTGGATCATCATCAGCATACTCCCTTTCACTGCTGGACATAGGCCTCTCTAATAGTACGCCACTGAGCACGATCTTCAGCTCTTCGAATCCAACCGCTGCCAGCCACTTTGTGTATATCGTCACTCCACGTAGTTACAGGGCGTTACGTTTACCAAGACGTGGTCTCCACTCCATATTCGGATTGAAAGGAAATATTTTACCTTTTATTTAAAAGGCTTACTAAAACTCAGACAACACGAGTAATTACGCTACAACGCAGCCTACAGAGTTAATCCTTCCCGCTCTGAAAGGATATACGTGTGAACACTCAATTGGCAAAAGGATCATTATCTTAATTATCATCTGATGATAAATGACGCTACAACATGAGATTATTCCATTTAATTACACTTAAAATTCAAATTATTTATGGTAACACTACACCTACTAATGCAACTAAGCTACTAAGCATTAGTGTTTACGTTGACGAAGTGTTATCCAGAGCCGTTACGAATCTCGTAATGCTCAAACGAAATGTACAATACATGGCCAGTAGTAGATAAGACTCGTATTGCTGAGTATATTTCATTCCATTCATAACTTGTAATCATATATGATTCATAATCTGATGCTTTTAATTAAACGTTTTTAATTTTGTGTATTATTTTCAATTAAGCGTATGTAGGTAATGTACATATTTTATGTAGTATACTTAGAACGAGAAAAATATTATTTTGTTCCTCTCAGTTTCTGATGTTTCTTAATAACGGCCAAAATTTTTAGGTATGAATTTTTATGGCTCGGAAAATAGTAGGAACCTCTTCATATGCTTTCACGATATGATACAAGGAATTGTATGGACCCACGATGTTGCTCAAACCTTTATTTCGGGTCACCCGTTTGCTTTCGTACATTTTCACGGTATTATCAGAATTAGCTTAAATGAAGCTGGAAATCCACCATCCTTTCATTTGAAGAGGTGCACATCTAGATTATTTAATAAGCAGTACAAAAATCATGTATTCGACTTCTAAGGCCTCTATTATAATTTTGAAGATAAATTGACAAGGCCTGCCTCAGAGCTTTGCTTTTTTTGGCGGTTCTATTCCGAAACTTGGGAATTGCTTGGAAATACGTCGTTGCCTATTTTGTCGTTTAAGAAATGGTATCATATTAGCAAGAAAATGTTTCGAGAAAGACCTAAGGCGCATAGGCAAAATAACATGTTGAAAAAAAAATACCAGAGAAAGAGCGAAATGGAAAAAGATTGTTGAGGAGGCCAAGGCTCACAAGGGGTTGTAGAGCTGAAGAAAGAAGATTAGCGAGAAATGTATTCTATAATCGCTTAGAGCTGCGTTCTTCACTGTGCTGGTTGACCTTTGCTGAGCACTCCAAACCAATTATAACTTACTTTAGCTACAAATCGTCATACACATATTTTTTATAAAATAAAGGATGGTTATTATCGTTATAAATAAATTACCTTTGATGACAACCTAAATTGCATTGGGCTCTTCGAAAAAATGTTGATCGGTGTCTGCCTATAAGACTATCGACTGCATATTATGGCGTCTCCAAAACGTAAACATCCATAAAGTATAACAATCTGTTTACATATCAAACTAATGGTTCGCCTGACCTGGTAGTGTTGTTTTTATTTTATAAACATAGATACATACATAACATCACGATTATTTCCCATAAGGATGGTCAGGAACTAAGCATTCTTACTAGATATGGTCATAATTATAAAACACTTCTTACATCTGTTCTACTCGTAGTAGAAGATGGTGTTTGTTAACTTTTTATTACGACACTACACTGACAACCTTGAAGTATTATTGTATAAAGGAATGGAATTTTTTATTTGACTTATCGTTTGAAATATGCAATAAAGTTAGGCTTGAATATTTAATATCTTTTAAACATAACCAATTTATAAATCGCACTGAAATAGTGATCTGATTGGTTTAATGTTTTACTCCACGAGGCCTGCGTTGCGTTGGTTTTTAAGGGTGACAAAGCGTATGCGACAAGTCAAAGATATGAAGACAGCTATCTTAAAGTTGGATGTGATATACATCAAAGATAGTAATCAATTTTTAAGATTGAAATCACAAAAGTGTCACTTTGATAATTAAAAGGAAAAAATAATCGTAGCAACACAGCTTCATTGTAACAACGCTAATGTATATACATAGTTATAGTATGAATTTTTAGGTATTTAGGTACCTATTTACGCAATTTGAATTCATTTGAACTTGAATGCGTGCTAACTTGAAAGTTCTAAGGCATTCGACGTGCACTGCGCGAACATTGGCGCACAAAATAATTATACAATTTTCACATTAGATGTATTTAAAACTTGTTTTAGACGCATGCTCATTTCAAACAATGACTGCTGGTAACGTTTATTCATCTGCTATTAACATAACTACATCGTTTTTATTCACATAAAAAAATACATATTTCCACGAGTCTGTTCCGTTCAGATTAGGATCGGAAATGTATTTTAAAATGACCAATTAAATTTTTACCCTAGTTGCAATTAAACGACAGGGAAAATTCAACCTTATATCGAACAAATAAAGTTTAAAAACGAATGTAGGATGCACGCGTAGCCGTTTCAGTTGAACATACGTTGGAGTTTTGTGACATTGCATACGATGAAAAATAAACAAACCTTTGAGTGGAATTATAGAACAATGCAGCCTGTCGCTTCAGGTCCTCGCCGACTGAGTTCTCTTCCACCATTTTTGTGCAAGTACGGGGTCACTGTTCCTCGATTGCCAAATGCGACACAACGATTTAAAAAGAACCTTAGCTTTCACGACACTGGGTTGGAAATTGAACGTGTTTAGTAGTTAAGCAGAAACCAGTCGGCTCTCGGTATTCGGAGGCCGGCAAGTCGTTCGACGCCCGCGCCTCTCACTTCGCTAACTGAACCGATCACACACTCACGCGATCTCTCTCACCCCCCTCTCGGCGAGTGTGTAACCACTGTCGCACGGCATGCGTTTTACACGAACGTAAACATAGAAATACTATAAAAATATAAACTGAACTACATTGTTACATTAACCTATTATCTTTATTACTCGGGTTATTTGAATAAACTTGATACGAAATGTTTATATGAATTTGGTAACGTGGCATTTGTACGTCTTTCGCCAAGGTTTTGACCACGTGTTATACCTTACTACGGTTATAACTTACTACGGTAATATATGTATATCATACGCAAGTAGGTGAGTCTTTCACTTATTCAGCGAATTAATCGGATACGTTTCAAGGCACAATAGATTATATACACGACAGGTAAAACCAAAACATAATGTCATCATTATGAGCTGTTATCAGTAATTATATTGTTTTCTTATTATAAACTGGAATACTGGAACGTTTAAGTAAACTAAATTGGACCCCACATTCGTTATTTTAAATTATCTATACGTTAGGAAACATATATTTTTTAGAAAATGTGTTATATAGAAAACAACGCCTGTAATTCGCTGAACAGGCAGGTAGAGGAATGTACTCCCATATTTTACTGGTGACTGGTCAGTCATGTTATACGTTACATGAAGTCGAATTGAAACTAGATTTATTATATAAACAGAAAAATATAATAGCTGAACAATAAATATATATAGGGAAGATTACAATGGAAACACTACAGACGTCAAAAGTATTGCACACTCCTTCTCATAATATGCTAATTGATTCATTATTATTTTGTAATATCTGATCTAAAAACAATTAAAACACACGCGCTGGGTAGAAAAACAAGCAGCTGACCCTGCAGGCCATTCCTGAAACTTTCCTTATATTCCTGTTTTGTGTATCAGATGGATAATTTACCCAGGAACAAATATATATATGAATTGAAGCCAGTGATCTTGTTTAGCTACTAATGTTTGTACAAGTGGAAGCAATGGATCCATACCGTTATCTCAGCAACATCGGCTAGTGAGGTAGTCAAGTTGAACTGTTGTGCTAACAATGATAAATAGCCGCCCGTTACAGTTTAGAAAACTAAGCTCGTTTTGAACTTAACATTTAACTTCACTAGTCTAGCTATCTAAGTCACTAGACATTTTTATGAGTCGCGTCTATTTAGTATGGTCGTCCTATTGGACAGTTATGTTAATAGGAATATACTATGCACTAGCTGATACTTGTGATTTAATAACAATATGTATGTTTTATGTACAGAGTAGAAAACCATAAAAAATATTGAATGCAGAAATATACTTTACTAATTTTTAAAATGTCGCTAAAAATTGTAATTTTTAGAAACTTTAATAACTTTTCATTAAAGGAAGTTATTGTACTATTTTTTGAAAGATAAGAGCCAAGTGTCTAGGAAGTAAAATAAAAATGAAAATGCTCGACATCTGCCCAGTAATTTAAGTGTGATGAGCGCACAACGGCAAACCTCTATCGTTTCATTTCATCACCATCATCATCAGCTTACTCCCGTCCACTGCTGGACATAGGCCTTTCCAACGGTACGCCTCTGAGCTATATCTCCTGCTCTGCGAATCCAACTACTGCCAGCCACTTTGCGTATATCGTCACTGCATCTAGCTGGAGGGCGACCTACGCTACGTTTGCCAAGTCGCTTTCTCCACTCAAGGGTACGTCTCGTTTCATTTATATAAATGCATTTATATTGGGTACAACAACAAACTTGTTACAGAATCCAAAGTTTATTAACAACGAATAAAGTTTAAACCCAAAACGGACAGTTTTGAAATGACGCACACTCTTAATACTGCACAAATAAAAAAAAAATACATGGAGTTCATTAACATGTACAACCAGCTAACAAAAAATAATAATTATATTAAAAATGTACCAATAATAAACAAAATGAGGATTATAATAAAATCGTGCTGCTTGGTGCTTGCATTTGATAGCTTTAGGAATGAGAGCTAATATTATATGTACATACATACTACTCTCCCAATATGTGATATCTACGAATAAGGTCGTCTTCGAGTCAGTGAATGTTTTTCGGAAACGCTGCAAGGTGGAGATACATGGATTTTAAGCCTGTTATCAGAACGGTTATAACAATAGACGGCACAGAAACACACAATCGCCATTGTTGGCTATGTTACATAATTACATGAAAACGGATGCATTTGAGATTAACATCGGCCGTTTGTGGACGAGGTCGACTGTATTGTTAATCAATACGCCACTAACGTGAAATGTTACTGCCCCGTTCGTGCAGTGGTTAGCGAAGCTGACTGTTGCGCCGGGGGTTCGATTCCCACCCAGAATAATACAAGCTCTTTTGATGCTTACTTTGGAATCAGATGGCCGTGTGAAGAGATGTCCCAAAATATTATTATTATTGATATTATTCATAAGTTATATCTGCAACGCTTTTTCTCATTACTCAATAAACACTATTTGAAGGCTTTAAAGCAGGGGCTAGTCTAGGTAAAAAGACCTGGCCAAAAACTGTGGGAAATGTACTGATACCACTGATGTACATACACAAGTACGATAGAAGGGTAGATTGTCCAACATTACTTGCTTCTGTTTGAAAGCTGCCAAGTTTTCTAAAAGACCAAAATCTTAACAAAAGATCCAGTACTTGTCACACACTTAGTTTACCATTACATTAACAAGGCACATCGATAAATGGAAATTATTTTCAGATGACATAATTTTAATTTAACCACCCATAGTTTTAATTTAACCAGTAAAATATATTTGACAAAATGAAGGTAGTATAATAATCAAAAATATTAAGCTACCTACAAATAATTTTTTTTAAATTATACTGCAATTCTTGAATTATTTTGTATAATCACACATAACCCTGTGCAGTATCCAGTCATAGCACTCTTTTCTATTGTTTACAGCCAAGTAAGTTATTAACATATTATTGTCGCAATCATTAGTGTTCTCTATGAGTATACCGATTTCCTGTAAACTACCTCATTTTAATACCATACAGTCTACCATGCAGTCTATATACTCCTACTCTAGGTGTTTCCTAGTGGTGAGAATCATCAAGTGCCAATAGTTAGTGAATCAAAACAAAAGACAATATGAACAACTGACATGTAGTTGAATTGAGGTCTGTTCTATTTATAAATGAAACATCCTTAGCCCTTATCAGTTTGCACATTAAATGGGTATGTTGCTTCTTGGATTGAATTTGCATTACATTGTCCAATATAGGAACCAGTTAAATTAAAAAAACATCTTTATAGACATAAAAATTTTGGATTTCGAATGAGGGACAAAGAATTTATAGTATCATATATTCCTTATTTTGAATATTATTCAAAACAAATATAAGATGACAGATGTCCTAATTAGAGTAGTGCATGTAATTTAGCAAATATAAATTAATTTAGAAAATGTTAATTTAACAGAATTCATTAAATTATGTCAAATGTTAATTAAATTATGTCAAGAAATGTCTAAATCTAAAATATCTAAATCTAATACAAAATTTATGTATGGACAAGCTAGGTAAATAAGAATGATGATGGTATATATTATCATATGGTTTAGATTATGGTATATTAGGTCCATTATGCTTCAGTAATACATCTGAACCCTCAACTTAATATGAAAATGAAAACTTAGAAACATACCAACAGCAATGTAATACATTCTCATGCATATGTATATATGGGTTGATGACCATATATGCTAACATATTGAAGCAGTGTACTGGAATTATTCAGGCATAACTGAGTTATGGCAACAGACTTGTTGACTAGCAGTAGGAAAAAAACAATAGTAGCTAAGAATAACTAAAGCAAATAAATTAACATTACTCAATAAAGTCAATCTTATTGCAACCTCTATATTTTTATAATCATTAGTGAGACATTAGGAGCGACTAAATGTCTTTTTGTTTG
>DWMO01000144.1:0-11375 GCA_018245175.1 Elbella theseus
CTGCTCTATCACGTACGTTTAATATTATAAGCCATTAGGCGCCTCGCCGAGCCTCTATTACTGTGTCCATATCATAATACGGAATTGTCTGTCGAGCGTTTAGATTTTGTACTTTTTATTCTCGCCGCTCATAAAACAAAAAGGCGGGCCCATCGGCGCCGGGCATTGTTCTCGGCGGCCATTCGTCGCACTTCATGCTATTCACATTCAAATTAAACGGCTTGTGTACAAAATTAATTTGTCTTTTGTCTCAGGTCGCGAGCCGCGCGGACACGCCGCGGCGCAGCGGGGCGCGCGCCCGCACCACATTCAGTGCGGCCGGGCCTACTGCACTATCCTCTATCACTTTTTAGGGTATGTACACCGAATAAACTGTAGCAATACATAATCACGACTGAAAGCGCTTTCTAAATACACAATACTAACAGGTCAATAATTGCCGATGTAAGGCTCGTTCCTTTGCGTTTGATATACAATAGAACACGTTCACCGATGTGCTACAGGAGACAGTCACATGGAAAGTCTATAACGTACTCAATGATGAAATTAAAATAAACGTCTCATGCTCGTTACGTGTGTGGCGCTGCTGGCTTCGTCTGCGCTAAACGTTTACAAAATAAATTATCGATATGCCACCCTTAATCATTCCCAGTATATATAAGAATATATTAATTATATTTTCATTACAATCCTATGTGCATTATAATTTTAAAAATAATATCTTAGGCAAAGCAAATTTGCTTAGTTGACATTTGCCATTATTGAAAGGAAAACACTCCAATATCACATGACAATACAGTGATGTATAAATAAACAACGAGCAGAAGTAAGTTCCGCGCCACATCGTCATGGCGACGCTCCGCCCACCAGCCACGTCTCAGTTGTGTCATTAAACACTCAAAACATCGACGTGTAACTAATACCGGCGTGTCCGACATTCATCGCCGTACACATCAATTAAGCTATTATTATGAGAAGATAAATTAGTAAAAACACAATATTGTATTACGTTCTTAGAATTTAAAAATCCAGTGAATCATTGCCACACCCCTGACGACTCACTCATAGAGATTTTAATCTCAATATCTCACCATGAGGCTGAGCAAAACGAGCATGACTGTGAACATTTGCAAAGCCCATAACGAAGGCGAAGCTCGCATAACACTAAACAATGTTTATGACAACGGCGACAGCGGCGATCTGCGATACTAGCCGACTGTCAGAACACTTAATTAATATTCAGTGACTGGCGAAATGTGGCCGACCGCTAATTTGATTCAATTGTTTGTGATTAAGAATAGTATAGTGTGCGAGCGTCGGCTGCGCACCCCTTGAGCGGGCTCTTGTAGCAACCAGTACTCATTTACATTAATTAAGATTAATTTTCATTTTCACAAATACCTCTTGTTGTATGTTACATTTGCGTACGATCTGCTCGATCAATTGAATCACCTGAATAGAAATATTTATAACAATATCATATGCGTGTTTCCTCAAAGGGGATTTATTTTGTACGTCCTACCGAGCTCTCTCAGCTAGGAATTTCATTTCAGAAAAATCCAATAAAATCTGACCTGGGAATCGATTTCAGGACCTTCATTCAGTAGCCGCACTGTCAACCAATCTACCAAAGAGGAAGTCAAACATACAGACAGAAATATTTGTGATTCATTAATTTTACTCATTTCTTGATAAATGAATCTCGTAAGTATACATTTCTATCGAATTTCTTAAGCAAGTGCGATTGAAAAATTTTGTATGTATGTTGATCGTTTGTAATTACATAGAACATAAATTATTCGATCGTTATAGAATGCACGCGAATGAGAGTGTTCTTCGCGAGTAATAATTAAATAGGGCCGCGAGCGCCGCGACGTCACTGGCCGCCTGCTTGTGAGTCGGTAGTGGCACATAAACAGAACTACTTCATAATACACACGATTAACTAATTCAAACACCACACACCGAGTGTGTTTACCGGCATTTCATGCCTTTTCAATTTATAACATTTATGTTACAATCCTTATTCAGACTCCAAAGTCTCTCCCCACAAGTAAACACTAGGCAAACTTTTCATCTTTAGAAGTTCCATCAGCTGCTAAAAAAATGTCTTACTAATATTCCCTCCTTGATAAAGTAATTATAGTTTTAATCGCGCTACCGCATATAAACACTGGCCACAACGACTGCGAGCTGGCTGCAAGAGGCACAACGTTACAAGCGTCCGGATGTCATCGGGCGTGTAGAAGGTTGCATAAACAAAGACAACGAACAGACGAGCCTGCCTGTTGTGAGAAGTAAAGAGGCCGTAAGGACATTTCTCAGAATGTCGAAGGAGACGCTAAAAGACGTCTTTACCTGGCCATCGAACGGCACTCGAAACCTGTCTCGATCAATCCACCTCTTGTTGTTCGTGTTAAATAAAAACGTCTCTTAAAATACCAACCGAATGAGTCTGCTGACACTTGTCATTCCGGTCCTCAATCCTTTATATTTGTCTTTGAAATGTGATGACAGTAGTACAAATTACGAGTACAAATCTGTGCGTCGCTCGTAGCGCGCTATCAGCGCGCGTGATGGATGCGCTCTCGACGGCTCCGCGCTCGGATCATTGCCTCGTAATTAATATGAGCGGCGGACTATGGGAATCACTGTCACCCGACGTCTCTTTCCACTTCGTAAGGTAACACACAGTACTGCCCTGTCAGCAGCTTATTATTTATTACGACGCTAATGCAACTCAAAGTGTACACAAAACTCCAATTTAAGAGCGAAATTGTTAGCCATTTAAAATGATCTTGCACTGAATATATATTGTGTTATGGTAATCAAACAATTTAAGTAACAACTGACCGGCTGAAAGTTGATTCTTTATTATGATTCGAACGACGACAGTCACTCGGAACTCAAATTATCAACGTTGAACAGAATTTATACATCCTAAACGTAAAATCACGCTTGTAATCCCCGAAAGGGTAGGGTAAGAAGTTTGTAATACATCCCACGTTTCACCAGTTACGTTTACGTCCCATGGAATAGTTAGTGAACCTATTGCCATACACCAGGTACTGGTCCAGACTGCGTGTCACTATTAGAAATTCTAAATTAGAAAAATCCAATAGCACCCAAGCCGACCGAATAGGTGGTGAGCACTAGTCTAAATTCCTAGTCTAAAGTCCTAGTTTAAGTTCTGAATTAGAAAAATCCAATGGATACCTGGCCCGGGATTTGAACTCAAGACCTCCGGATCGGCAGTCGCGTTTGCAACCACTCAACCAACGAGTCAGTTGTCTCATACGCCCAATAACTTATGCGTTCGACCACAGAATAGAACAGAACATCTTAACAGAATTTGTATTTCCTTACAAATCACTTGAGGAAGTCTTTAGACACATACTATATGTAAAACTTCCTTGATAGTTCATATCGAAAATCCTCGACAAACACTTGGGACATTCTCTAAGTACCTATCAGTAGAGGAGCGATGTCAGTACATCGCTCCTCTTTAAGGCCACGAGTGAGCTACCTAAAGAGTTCGAAATAAAGGTTGAAGCCGGCCAATTCGTATATACTTGTATGATAGAAACAGTATTGACTCGCAAACATAATTGAACACATAAATATAAGGTAACGAGTGGCTCGTAAAACTGTTGTAGTGAACAGGCAGTGAGTATATTGTAGTGCGCACTGAGCGCCGGCTCAGTCGCTGAAATATTTCGTGCGCTGGGCATGGCCAATCGCTAACGAGCCGACGCGACGCACGCGCACCGCCTCGTGCGCAGACTGGCCGCCGCGCGCTGAACGGCCACTTCTGCCTCATGGCGAATAATGCACCATTCTGAAACTGGTACAATGATAAAAAATATTGGAAATTGTAAAACCTTCTAACGTTCAATAAACTTTCTATTAACATAACAATTTTCAACCTGTAAAAATGTATACCTAATTTAAGTCATTTCATTACGCTAAAGATCTATGTGCTCGTATTTTGTTTCACTGGTACGATGTTTGTATCATATGTTTGTTTGTTTATGATGAATAAATAGAGACAACTAAACGAGTTAACCTTCAGTGCCGTACGGGCACATTTTACGCTTTGCCTGCCTACATGTCACAAAATGATGTAACCGTACGATCGTAAGCAAACCTTCAAACATTTAGAACAATACGGTGCCTATTTCCGCCGCTGGTGCGACCGACTTAGTCTCGGGTATAAGCGCAGGCTTGAAGGGCAGGAATTAACCGCACTTATCCCGCCTAATGGATCGGCGCGCGTGTGCGTGTGTGCGCGCGCGTGTGTGCACCGACCATTGTGTTGCCAGATATCAAGCCGAACTGAACTGGCCCTCACTGGCCTCACTTATTTTTAGAACGGCGAATTATTAACAATAACTCGCAGGATTGCAGGTATGCTAAATCCTCCACAAAATTTAAGAAAATAAGATTTTCAGGGTACCAAATGCAAAATTCAAATACGTTTTAAAACTCTTAATAAAATATTGCAATCCGTTAGCGGTAAACACGAAACAATATTATTATTATTAGAATATAGATAAACCAGTTAAGACGCTACCAGGATTGAAGTCCGATAATTTTGCATGGTCCGAGATACCTACTATAAATAGACTTTAAATACTTTATGACTGCACACACTTCTCGTCGAACGAAGTAATGTTCTAATGTCATTCTACTGATTTGCTCACGCTGTGTATGGCTCCGGCGACCACAACGGCCATCAGTGTGATTGATGTAGCGCACTACACCGCGCGAGTCGGAGTCAACATTCGCTGCTCTCCGCGTCAATGTCAAGGCCATTTTTTTGTACACAGTTTTTATTTCTGTCAACGAAATATATTATGTAAACTCCAGAAAACAGCAAAATTTCCTCAATTCAGGGCCATAGCATCAGTAGAAGCGGTGTATCTGAGCAGAGACCCATATCCAAAATGCAGAGGAAATCCAGAATCTGTAGAATTTGTTTTTATTAGTTGTCATAAGTACCCAAATAACACAATGTGATACGATAATAGTTTGTTAATATGTAACTTAAAAAAACAATTATCGTAGCACTTGATGTGTTGGCGCTTGGCCTGTACCGCTTCAGTAATAAACTTGCCGGGCGCAGGCTCGAGGTTTCCCATACCGACGCTTATTCCTTCTCGCCGCCGGGCACGGGCTCGTACGCCCGTCATTGCCTTAACATACGCTTTGTTTAGCCAGCGATTATCTTCACGAGCAATTAACGTCTCGGACAACAGATAATCAAAATCTTCAGACATACTCAATATATTCGAATTTTTATAAGTACAACTAATTTCACGCAATATTTTAATGCAGTACGGCCTAAAGTAACTCTTGTAGTCCTTTTTCTTTAGACTCAAAAGAGTGTAGTAAATGCTAACATTAATAAATCCAACAAATCTGCATCATTTAATACCTAATACAAATTAATTTCGATTTTAAGTACATGAATTATCGATATTCACTAAAAATTTTGATTTTCTTTCTTATTAACGGTGATTTCCTATGCGATAAAATAATTTTACTAACTAGAATGTTTTAAATAAATAGCACCTTACATCTATTGCGAACATTGTTAACTGATTTACTATTCACAGTTCACTATAACTGTCGACTAAATTAAATACTATTTAACAAAGTATGGCTAAAATTTCGGGTTACCGAAACACTTTTGCTTAGAAAATATTAATATCTAAGGCATTTTGTATTTGTTTGATTTGATTATAGCATATTCTTTACTAAACTTATGAAGGGTTCACCACAGTCTAAAAGAATCGTTTCGTGTATAGCATACGTCAGTGGTTACTCTAAGCTACTTATTTCGAAATATAGAAACACTAACAGGTATCCTAACGGATGACCTTAGGCCCAGTTGACAGCGGGCCGGCTGCGCGATCCTATCACACTCGTCTGCTTTATAGTCCATAAAGCATTTACGTTCCTTCACCGTCAACGCTCTCCCGACTATTTAGCTAATTCTCGTTACATGCGCCCGGCGACACACGATACCAATTATCGGCCCGTACCCACGCACGCTTATCGAGTTTGTCTCATATTAGAGACTATCTCTTAAGTAGAACCATAATAAATTGTAATTCAAAATATACCACAAAAGAATGGGCCATTTACAACATCGCACTCCATTCACAAACCAATAGTAAAGCAATATGGCGTGATGCCGACGAGGTATATATTACTAACAAAGACATGTAAAATTTCTCAAACGTCAGATTTATAAGGCAATGTGCGTCTGAAGCGTCGGCGCTCCAGCCTCCGCCCGAGCGGCCTGTGAGAACACGTGCGTGTAACCGAATCGCCTACAAAAGATTAAGAGGTGGTAATTTGACGTTGATTTAGGAAGAGCGCTCGCTCTCGTCGCACGGCTTGTCTTACCGCGAGCGAGTCGCCTCGTCTATGCGCTCCATGTTATCCTATTTAAAAGTGTAATATATTACGATCACCATTAATATATCGTGCACAATAACCTATCGTATTCCCTGTTATTCTTGATGAGTATCAATATGAATGTCGAAAGTATAATTTCACAACCGCTACGGATGCGCTTGGCTCAACGCATTCATCGGTGACTCTCGTATGAAACGCGTGTACTTCTAACATGCTCATTTACTCATTGTAATTTTATTGTGGTAGAGAACTGGGTGACGGTTAAATAATCTGGTGTAAGGCTCCCTGTACACCCTTGTGTCGGCTAGGAACGTTTTAATACTTATTGTTATCATCATCCTCACTATCATCCACCATTTTATCATTCCGCTGCTGGACACAGTTCTCCTTTCAGAATGAGAGGTGTTATGGTCATAATCTGTCACACTGACCATGTGCGGGTGAGAGATGGTACTCGGTCTTCATGGTTATATTGTTATTTATTATTTTTTGTTTCGATCTGCAGCTAATGCTGCTATATAATCGTAACTAGTGCAAATAATAAAGTTATTCCATAAAGCCTTAGTAAATTTGCAATTCACGTCTGAGACAGCGATCTTGCATTGGCCTTTCAATAATGTCATTATAGATGTTTATACGTCATTCACTTATTATTAGAACTTCTGGTTTCGGCCGGTGACGGAAGCGTGCTGGCCGGACAGGCTGTCTTGACAAATCTCTCAACCGAATTGTAGTATTTGACGATGCTGCCATGGTTAGCTGTCGAAATGGGTTCAAACTCCATGACAATATAGAGTAAGAAGAAGTTAGATGGGCTCCAGGCAGTTATGAATGGGCGAGCGCGCGGTGGCAGGCGCGGCGCAGGCGCTGATGTCATCGACTCGAATGTTATTTTGCGTCGCGCGCTGGCGTGGGCGCGCTCCTGACGCGCGCTGCGGCCATACTAGCCCTCCGATCTGACAGTCACTCAAAATGTTTGAAATAAAGCTACGTTTTTGATTGTTACTTTATCTCGGTACAGTCAATTACACCTATGAAAATGTATGCTCTAAATCAAGAATTAAAAGTTATTATAAGTTTTCCTCTGATTCGTGGGTTTTTAATGTTCGAGTGATTTTTATAATGTTTACAAAACATTTGTTTTTTTACTTATAAACTTAATATTCTCGGTTTAATTAACCTACAAATCGTCTTACAGGTGTATCATGTCAAGAAATATAAAAAAGTGACAATTAACTTGCAATAAATAGAAACTTCCAGTGTGGGCGCCGCGCGCGCCAGAGTTATGAATGAAATAACGTTTTGCAAGAGCGGATGTTGCGAGGTTGCTTGTGTCGAATTAGGTTTAGAGCCTTGTGGAGCCTGATGAATGAACTACTGCTGCCCCCTCCGCGCCCAGCCCGCGCCGCACCTGCATTGGTGGAAAATGCTTTTCAACAAGACACTTTAATAGTCCTGCTTATAAATTTGATAAGTTGTATAAACAGCGTGAAGGCAGCATGTCCCATTCGACTGCAACATGAATATGAAGATGTTAACATGTCGTACCTCAACCTCGAGGTTACGTAAATAATATCTTTGTCCTCATACACTTCTCTATCATGAAAAAGTTTTTGATTGCATTCACAGTCAATTACAACACGGACCTTCTCATTTATAATATAAATACATCTTCTACTAGGAGTACCAAGTACACGGCTAATAACCGGCTAGTCTCATTTTTATACAGGTTTATGCGTATGATTTGCAACTGCGAGCCTGCAGTAAATACTTGTACCGATTATATTACCGAGCCGCGGAACTGCTCCGAGCTTTTCGTATTTATCGGCACAATGGTGCACCGTACCGGCAATAGCACACTTCTAATTATAACGGATTGCTCAATCGAGCCTCGCCACCTGTAGCCAGTGAGCTTTTGGCAACTGGACACAGGCCCAGTTTGAGTTATGTCAGTATATTGTAATGATGTAACACACATTCATTGTAAGCCCTTGGAGGGTACGTTGTATTAAACCTAACCATTTTATGACACTCTATATATTCACGTTTGTCAATAATCATCCTTGTCAGCCTCTAGATGTCCACTGCTGGACATAAGGCCTCCCCTAATACCCCGTCTGTCAATACTTTAGAGAGTTTAAAGTAATATAAGTTTATAATTTATTGCATTACATGAAATGTACCGCAAAAATGTTGAAAGGTTTGTAAACAGTGTCGTCGCCTAGAGCACATTCCTGGCTAGAAGTGACGTCTTACAGGCGACCAGTCTCAAATCTACTGGAAATCCACATGCAGCTTGACCACCACGTGACCACGGTGCCGACGTATAAGGAAACAAAGTACTGATCGATGTATGCTGTATACAAGTAGTCCATAATAACAAATATTGAGAGTTCCACTCAAACACACACAAATATTGTTGAAAAGCTTATACTACAAGTCGTGTTATTGTTATTGTTTTTATTGGAAAAGCGCATCCAAGCAGCCGCAAGCAGCGTGCACTACCCGCCACGTCGTTCTCGATACCTCTATTCGTAAGGCAATGGGCACTTCAGTATATACACACATGCAGTTGTGAATAATAATGGATTTTGTACCTTTACAGCCAATGTACATTTTTCAGCATTAATACTAAAATATTGTGGATTACAAAATCTGCGTCAATTACTGCCTGGGTTTTATGACCTTAGGTCTTTTTCAATTTTAAAATGATACAAGTAAAAGCGAAACGACTCGCGAGCTCGCTCCGTCGCCGAGCGACCGGCAGCGCGATCTCGGCGCGACGTTCGTGAGTCGACGATATTTGTAAGGTGCTCCGATTATACATACAAAATACTTCATGTACTGCTGTTAACAAGGACAGCATAATATTATAGAGAGAATAATATATTTTTTAGTGTCAAAAGATTTTGGCGATTTTGTTACGAGCGTGTACCTTCGCGCGACTCTGCGCCACCGACCAGTCGGCGGGGCGACACCTCCCCGGCGCAGTCCACCGACCTGTTATAAAATTGTATTTGACACCTCCAACTATTTATGACAATTTGAAAGGCCAACTTGTTCCTGAATTATGGGTAATTGCGTTTGCTACACTATTTCTGAACAGCAATCAATTTCGTTATGTAACAATAATTTCGATTTATTTAAGCCTACCTATCGACAGTATTACATTACTGTAACGTGATATATAATTTATGGAACGATTCATTATAAACTTATAAGTTAACCGGCTGCCAGCGACCGATGACGTGAACTTAATATCTATTGTGTTATAATACATATTAATTATAATTTTGCAGTATCTATATTGAATGATTTTTTCATAGATTTTAAAGATCCCTACCATTTTTCCACGTTATGTGTTTACCTGCTTTTACCGGATCGTAAATTGAAAACAAAGTTGATACTGGTCACTTCACAGCCAAGTTTTTTTATAACCAACGTCCCCACGCGGCAGAGCGCAAGCTGAGCGGTCAGCGGACCAGTGCAGAGTGCAGATTGACATAGCACCAGTGACGGAGAGAAATGTCGCAGCCGGGCCCGCGCCGCCGCCCGCAGCCCGCCGACCGCGGCCTTCGCGCCAGCTTTACATAAAACTTCAATTTGCATAATGCATACAGAATATGTAAACTTATCTCTGACACGCCCTTGCGAGTGACACGGCTGAGGTGCGCCGGGATAACATTATTCTCGTCGCGACAACATCCAACGCTAAATAGAGCGCATTTGCAAGCGACACGCCGACCACAACTTTATCGACTCGCCAGGCGCTCGGCCACGCTTCTTTTCGGTCTCCGGTCACTACGTACTGGTGACACTTGTTGTATAACAGAGTGAAAGCGTCACTTATACTTGCTTAGATTATGTAGTTTTGTAACAATGTTCCATCTACGACAGTGACATTTCACCTGTTACAGACACAGAACTACAAAATTGTATTGATCTGACTCGCTGACCATGGTGCTAACACGACAAATATACATATAAATCCTCACGTATAGTGATTATACTCGTATGTATCTGTACACAGTAAAGGATTTTAAAAAGAAAAGGGGCACGAGGCGGGTATTCAAGTGTAGCAAGTCTGTGTCTGTTTTGGCAGAATCGCATGTTTCAAGTGAACGTAGCCTGATTGCGCTTGCCACGCGGCACAAAATATGATCGTCGGAACACGGGTCGTTAAGAGCGGCCATCCGTTCCTTATTAGCTGAACACGCGCCACGATCCCTATTCTGCATGCAAATAGCATTACAAGGCTACCATAAAAAGTATTTATTAAGACTTTATTTGCGTTTAAAAATTCGTAAAATCTTACTCAGCACCAGGATTTAGCCCACGGACGCGTTCTGGAGTTATAAAATGATAAAATTACTGTCGACTCGCGTCGGAAATGAGACGTAAATGGGAATGTCTGCAAAAAGCGAACATGGCACAGCATATCTTCTTTCACGACACAATCCGATCATTGTTGAATAAAATATGGTATTAAGGGACGAGAGTGGAGCGGGCCGCGAGCCGTAAATGGCGACAGCGGACACCCACTGCATCGCGCGCGAACCCCACCTCAATATTTTGTTCCAGTCGGCAATCGTTACGTTCTTTATTGCCAATCGATAATGGTAATATTTTACATTGAATCTCTTCGTGGCCAACTAGGCACGTGCGAGAACCACGTCGTGCGCGACAGGTACCTATTACTATTCAATCTAATTATGCCAGTACCAACTCATGCAATATTCTTTGCAAAATCATTGCTATTGGACTTTTAATCCGCGCAAATAGTCCTGACGCGATAAAAGGCGATTAAATGATGAAGTGAGATAAACATGCATGTAAGCGATGCTGACAATTTTACATACAATTGACTTTGTACACGTATCGGTGCAGCGTCCTCAGTCCGAGACTTTCCAATTAAGCAATTTAGATACAAGGGCCGGCACTGACACGAC
>DWMO01000145.1:0-11372 GCA_018245175.1 Elbella theseus
TTGCCAAGTCGCGGTCTCCACTCCAGAACGCGTCTGCTCCAGCGGCTATCGGTTCTGCGACAGATGTGACCAGCCCACTGCCACTTCGATATGTCGATAACTTTGGTTCTCTATCGGATCGCCTCATTTCTGATGTGTATATATAAAGTACATATAAGATACCCTAAAGCTGGTCAAATCTAGCGCATCTGTCTCATATTTTAGCATTTTAGTAAAGAAATAAAGCGCCTTTTTTATTATCGTATTACTATCACTGCCTGGAACAGAAGATCAATAAAAGAGCCAAGAAACAGAACGGTTTAATAGCAAATTTAATTTATTCCAATTTTCTATATCATCACATGTACATACCTTTGTTCCTAATTTGAACTTAAGACTTTCTGTTACAAATGTCCTAAAGAAAATCTATGGACTATGTAAGTAAAGACAATGAAAAATCGTTTAAAGCGAATCTTAGGCCACGTCACCAAATATTAACCTCATCTGCAAATAATATAAACAAGAGGAAGGCGAACGTAACTATTAGGTAATACAAGAGAAGCAAGAACACGTATAAACAGTTATAGTTACAAATTGCATCGAAAGATCGTAACAATCAGCTGGAATAGAGACATGTTTTATCCTGTTAGCGACACCAAACCAGTTGTAGTAACACGCCAATAATAGACACAGTAACATCACATCGTATGACGCGTAGACGCTGGCAACATTGCAAGGCTCTTCCTAGACCTTTGCCGGTGACTCACAGCTGAATCGTTCGAAACAGACGTGCATAAGCGCAGGGTTGGAATGGAAATAATTGTTTTTAAATTTTGAACACTGATCATTAAAATCGCAAGGCATTTTGAATATCGAACAGAAACATTCCAAGAATTTCGATGCTGATGGAGCTTCTTCGTAATATGTATCTACTGATATTCTGAAAATCGAAGTTGAAAGTATTTTAAAAATGGAGGGTCCAACCTGGACGCAAGATCGCGTTAAGAATCCTCGTATATCTTTTCATCTTATTATAAGAACTCAATCGTCGAGATATATTAAAAGAACAGGTACGCAATTTTCAAGAGTCGAAAGCATCGATCATAACTAGCTGACATCGCAGGTAAGCAGGGTTATACACTTCAGGTTATAGGTTACAGACACAAGGTTATAGACTTAAAGTGTACAGTTTATAACTTTGAATTTATTCCGCTTTCGGGGCGAACCAAGTGCTGATAGTGTTACATATTGTAGTAATGTATAATTAATACATACAATGTTTATATGCCCTTTATTGGAAAATGCGCTATACGTACTGCATGAAGGTATAGACCACGATACATCGTATTGACGGATTTTTGTGATGTAACATATTATTTTTAATATTAAATATTACTGTGATAAGGTGACTCTTCGACTAGACCCAATCAATAGTTAACTACCTCAAACAATTTATATTAAAACCTAATATATATGAAGGAAAATTCATTTCTATTTTTGCGTAGAAAGGAGCATCAGTCATCAACTTTTGCACACTGGTATCGTTGTGTTCCGGGTTGGACATGAGCCAATACTGCACAAAGGATGCACAAAGGGCGGCCGCGTAGAGTTATGACACCCGAAACTAAACATGCCCGCCAGACAAAAGCAGTTTAGGGCCGGCTTAGATTTATGCGCGCAGATAGAACACAAATAGGGCCATTAATGTTAAGTAGATGCGCTTCCTACTGACGTACGAGTGTTTAAGGATTTTCAAACTCAGAACAAAACTGTGAACACTCCACTTTAAAAATAAACACTACAGCATTCTTTCAATTGGTTCTCTGGAAAAAAACTAAATAATGTAAAGGAAATACCAAGAATTGTTCTTTAATTCGAAAAAGCGTAAGCAAAACCAGTGAAAGTCGCTAGTAGGCATAAGAGACGTGAAGTAATTTCAAATGTTATAATGGAGATAATTATACAAGACCACAGAGACGTGACCGAATCAAGTGTCTCACGACAGGTGCATATTTTGGCGTCTACCTTTAATAGTTATTAAAATTGAACACTTGTCCTTGCTAGTGTGCTGATAGGAACAACTAACGGTCATTTTGATTAAAACATAATAATGTGTCTGGTGATCAGTTGGACGTACTAGGATTTATTTATCATCATCAACATCAACTCTTTTATTGTTCCTTTACTGGGTTTGATTTTTTTTTGAAACACGGACTGGGAGCGTTTTCGTCTTAAAGAACATTCTAGAGGAGTCTTAAGTTTCAAATACCAATTTCTGACATTTTCGAAGGAAAATAACAATTTTCTTATATTTAGAGAAGACAAAAATAAACTGAAAAGTGACTTTAAATTGATAACGCTGGGAAAATTTATAAATCAAATGCCTCTCAGTCAAGAGGTAGGCCTAGCGGGCTGCATAATAATGCATAAGCGGAATTTTCCAACAAGCATGCTGCAAAACGTGAAATGACGTAGCGGTTAGGCCAGTTAAACTCCCACATATAGCCATACTGAGGGCATGTACGCTTTTTATAACAAACTCAGTTCACACTGCGCACGGAATAATCATTTTTTATCACACCATATAGCTAACACATCATCTGATGGTCCCTGCACTTATGGTCTGTCTCTACAGACGGGAGGAGTACTTGGGAAACTATTTCAAAGTAACAAACAAGTGCAGGAATCCATGTACTAGGAGTATTAGTAGGTCGAATACGTGACAGTTCGTTTTTATATCAAGAAAGTAGCAAATATGCAGGCGAAAAGCACAAGTGACCGCTGGTTGATACATGGAAATCTGCTGCTGAACTCAAATAGAGCTATAGGGCTGGATCTACTGAAATGTTAAATGGATCCAGTCAGTGTTAGTTAATCACTGTCAGTCATAAAAGCATTAGCAATCCCGATTGCTAACACAATTGCCTGTATCACAATACATTTGGACCGACAATCAGGTGTATGTAGTTGTTCAGATCGAAGCAAACATTATTTTAATAGTAATTGATTCACAGTAGAAATAGGTGAAGCGGTAGTAGTTCCCCTGGGTGAATAGTGTACATACCTGTACGTACTACACCTAATTCAGTGGCAGATTCCCTAATAATCTAGTGGCAAAATGTGACACTTTACCAATAAATATATTTGGGTTACAAGGAAGTACCGAGGGAGAAATAAAGCGGAAATATAATATTTCTTCGCTTAGCAACGACCCAATTCTATGTTTATATGTTTACCTGTTAATATAGGCATTAGAAAAAATATTCAAGTGTGTATACTTATATTCGAGTGTATATATTATAGTCTTCCACGCGTGATTTGACAGCCAAATTATATACAAACCTCTATCAGTATTTAATTTAACAGTACGTAACTTTACTATTTCTACCGTTTCTAAGACAAAATCTAATTAAATCTTTGTTAAGCCACGTGTCTATAGAACAGATGTTACTTATTAAGAACAGCCACTCCCCTCCAAAGCCCCATAACGTTCCGTTGTTATATTACATAGTTATCTGCGTATCGATCCTATCTTACGGTGTCCATCTATCCTGTAATCAACCTAATAGACGTTTATCCTTCGCTTTTGTTATCTTAGCTTTAATAATTAACGACACCTTCATAGATTCGCGTAGCCTTCGACAGATTAACGATATACATCAAAGAGATTTGAAACCTTTTTGGGACTAAAGCATTACATTTTCAGGGACTTCTATACCACTTAATGCTCTGCATCCACATTTCCTATTCTGACAATTGCCAATGCGTGCGAATCTGTGGCTTCGCTGACGGATATTTTTCTTTCCCATTGTATCTAAGCTGAATAAATTATTATAAGTTGCCACATGTATTACGTTTAAGTTAAATACCTGTTAAATAATAAAAAATATATTAATTTCAACTTATATTTGAACAGTTAGTAATATACTCGTATGTAAAAAAACTACAAAACATCCTTCGCTACCTATGTGACAATTGCATTTAAAAAATCAACTATTTATCAGAATTATTACTGAGAAGGAGCTGAAAGAAATGATGGTTTATAACAAAGTAAAATTCAAAGGTTATTCTCAATAGGACTAAGTTATTCACATCTGAGACGCAATAAAAAATCAATTACGAATAGTGTAAATCAAACTTTGAGCACAGTGGATTGATAGAGACGTACGTCCAAGATTCGATACGGAAGCTAGACAACTGCCCTTATTTTTCCAGCTGCAATGGACAACCGCTCCTGGCTTGTCGTATATAATTAGGCACAAGCCGTTCCTACTTAGTACTCGCTGTTTGTACATCATATGGCTATGAATACTCACTTTTATGATTACATACGTACCGGCTTAACCCACGTATACTTTCGCTGTTGAGTCTCCGCCGCGGCCACGCTGCGTTCGCGAGAGCTAATGAAGAGGGACCTCGGATAAGTCCAGAACTAGCCAGACCATCACCAAAACACCGTGAGTTAAGCCGGTACAAATATGATCATGTGCATAAATATTCTTCAAAATGTAACTTACTTTGATTCTTAATCTTTGGTCGACGCATTTCCTTAACGAACTCAGCGGCCCTTCCGCCGTCTGTATTCGGGTCAGGACATTAACTCTTTTTTTCGGCTCTCTTGATGGCACCATACCTGGGAAACAACAATTCTCATTTTGGTGAGGTTCCATATACAGATGTTACGTTGGTAATCGCTACCTCCATAAGACATCTAGTATTTTATAAGTTAAGCGGAGCATATCTAAAAATATACTGATGACTGACAACAATCACCAAGATACAGGAAATACTCTGGACAGTACAAATGAGGACTTGGATGCACCATCCACTATATTATATATGACTGGCAAGACTCACCGAGTCTTGCCAGTCATATATAAACCTTAGATATTATGTTGAATCTATATCACTTAAAAGCGAATTACAAATACATTTCCAAGCCATGGATGAATAGTAGACGGTAGATCAATGAATGGTAGATCTGGCACTGCAGAGGTGGACTAACAAAAGAAGAGATCAAGAGTACTTTCAGTGGACAATCGTGTATGACGACTGTGGTAGAAATACCAAAGGCGAAACAAATTTATTAGGACAGTACAAGAAACCCTTAACCGCTACTTATCCCTACAGCAAAGAAAAGCGTGACTATACGTCTGTATAAGTGTGTAAAATCAGTGAGCGTATTAATTAAACATAGATTGGTACATAAAAATCCATTTCCACATTGATCACAGTTTAAAACTGCACGCACTCTTTATTTTAACAGGTGTATGAAACAATGCACAGTGCAACGACTTGCCGAAAGCATCCACCTCGCCCTTTATGTACGCAAGCAGTCTGACGTCTCATACGTCTGACATTTTATTTAATGTGAAGTTCGTTGGACGCATCTCGTCTCGTATCTGATCCCGGTGCGCGTTAAACTTTTAGTTGCCATTAATCAATATACCATTAAAGAATATAACTTTAAACAATATAACATTAAACAATATACCATCAAGCAATATACCCGTGTCATAACACAAGTGTATTTCAGATACTTCTTCAGGTACCTCCACTTTTCACCTGTGATGTTTTGACCCTCTTGCCACACACCAGGAAAAAACCCAATCTTCGAGATAGTATTGGGAATTACAAGTTAAGAAAATCTAGTAATAATTTGACCTAGGATTTGAACGCAGTACCTCTTGCTTAGCAACCGCTTTCGCAACCGCTATTCCAATCAGATAATAATAGTAATAAAATGTTGGGACGACTTTACACATGGTCATCTGATTCCAAATTCGATACACCTATACAATATTACTCAGACAGCTGAAAACCTAATGATACAAATATCTATGTACCTTTTTTACAATTTTATACCCAGACACAGTACAAATACTCGTGTTCATCACTCATACATTTGTTGTGGTTACGAGACGATCCCTAATACCGGTCCAGCAGTCAGAATCACTAACGACGGAACCAATGGCCCAGTCACGGACAAATATTAAGTGTTTATAATAAACTGTGTATAAAGTATGTTTGTGTAGAACAAATATATGTAATTTACGGGAATCCGATTCATCCGTGACAGTAAAAAAAGAAACGTGACAGTACCAGAGCAATATAATTATATAGATTTTTTACCATCCCACTGTTGGACACGGAACTCCGCTTAGTATGAAAAGGGTTGAGATGTTAGTCACGCCATGCTTTGATACCTTAACATTATGCCTTAATTTTGTGGAGATCTCTGAGACGTCAAAATTTCAAACGGTATCTTCCTTCACTTTTAAAACAAAATTTTATCCTAAAAATACTTTCAAATATGATGTTGCAGACTGAAAAAATACGAGCATATTTTTATAAATTTCACAGTATCCGTTACAAACTAAGGAGGCGGCGATGTTTACGGAATCAAAAGAGACGTCTCGTACATCTAAGTCTTTAAGTCTTTATTCATCTCATAAAGCCAAGAGTATCCAGAACTGGTTTATGGTGTCCCTAAATGCGGCGTTTCACATAAAACTATCGGATTATGCCAGTCGCGTTTTATCGCCCGTAGGAAGCGTGTTATGCGACGTTTTATGTTAACGCGTTACTCTTTAAGAATTCATAAACGACGCTATGGTGCAACTGCGGCCCGTACGAGGCGAGTTTTGGGCATCATAGTTTTCACCCGAAACAAAAAACCTCCCAAAATACACTTCCATGGGTATATCAGGATAGTAGATGATGACATCGAAACCATCCAGAACTGCAGCAATGTAGATGGTGGAACTGGGTACCCATTTATCTGTGCTTATTGTTAATAATAACAATGTAGGGAGATATTGGGAACTGAATATCTATTACCTATGTTTATTGCAGAGACTGAGTTAAGAAGTGCTTTCGCTTGGGGTAATAGGCAGAACCAAATATTCACTTTGTCCACCTCAGTGTTTATGCGTATACCTGTAATCTTTATTAACGCCGTCTAAAAATGTATTTAATATATCGCAATACATTACGGTTAATAAGTTTTTAAATAGAGATATAAGAGAACAATGTAATTATAGGTTCATTTTAATGCCAATATTATCTAATAGAAATCTATTCGGATTGATAATAATGACAAACGATAATCAAATAAATCGATAATAGTACAAATCGATGATAATGCGAATTGATGATAGTATTAAAGAGGTTTGTCTTAATTTGGAATGTCAATCGTGAAAAGACAAGACATATAAATCTCGGTTATCGAATGCGCCGCGATTTCACTTTCGATCGGGTCAACAGATCACTACAAAGTATTTCTCTCTCGTCCACATATGTAAATGTATTATGTCATGATAGTCCAGTAGCAAATTATCAAAAATTTCGAATCAAATTAAGACGGCAGTCAAGTTTCTTAAACACATCTTAGCTAACCATATGCAATCTTTAATTCTAATCGTAAAATCTAACTCCGAAATATAAAGCGAGCAACGTTCAAAGTTTTACATTGAATCTTTATATTATGCAATAAAAATTTCACTGCCTAACATACGAGTCGTCTCACCCGAACGCGGGTTCGGGATTCACGGAGCGAATCAGATTTACGGCTTAATGAGACAAACGGGCAAAAACGTCGATCGGTATTAGTGCAAATATAAATACGTAACCGGCGATAAATCTATGCAACTCTCGAGGCAAGGTACGAAGGAGGCATGGCTCGCATGGTCGGCGATCGCGAATTACTTTCACTCGACTATCCCCGGGCGCTGACCGCGCGGCGGGGTCGTCGGCCGAGCGGCGAGCGCGGGAAACGCCACCCGCCATCATGCCATTCAGAAAAGCGCGCCATGTTTACACAGATGCGCGCCGAAACGCGTTCCGTTGCATCACTTCCGTTTGCGTTCCGTTTAGTGCTTGTTACGCGTGTACCCTGACACGTGCTTTACTTTTTTGATTTTAGTACACTAGTAAACAAACAGCTCCTGTGCAACGCCTGGTTTTGTACCGTATTACTTTTAGTCATAATACTTATCCTTTTTACACATACATCCAAAGTCTAATTTACAAAAATCCTGATATAAAAACTGCGAAGACAATAAAAAAAATTAACCCCCTCAAAATATTATGGCGACTGGATTTTGATTATAAATTCAACCAACGGACAGTTGCGTAAAGATATATGCAAGTTAATTATAGTCACGATATGCATTTAAAGTAACATTATGAGACAATATGTAAACAGATAACGGTGAGATGATAACATGACTACGAAATGTAGACGGCTGCTTGGCTTACGATAAGAATACGTAACATTGCTGTGTGCTAAAGTAAACCATAAACAGCTAACTAGATTGTTTAAAGTTCCTAATTTTATATGATTAAAATTAATAATATTAATATACTCATTAACTCATTGTATAAAAATAAAAGAAATCGCTATAACGAACAGGATAAAAAACGATAAACGACAATTTCGAAATAATAAATTAACATCGTAAATTTCAGTAGGCCTCATAGTTTGTTTCCGAAATTTAAAAAAAAAACTCAACCGGCCAGGGAAGACGCGATCGAACCGGCGTATTTTAAAGATGGAATGATCGACAAAAAGCGGCACTGAGGGCGAGTTTTTAAGATAACATTTCATCGGCCGCGAATCTGGATGGGATGTCAATGACCGACGTTCCAGGGCGCAAGGGAGATAGCATGCTTCCCACTCATGTGGAAAGCGGTTATGTAACAAGCGTGCCCGCGAAAGTCTACGTACGATTTACCATCGCAATTTTGTATCTAGATGACATGATAAGTCGAGCGCATACTTTTATCAATCGATGCGTGCGGTTGCGTCCAGCGGTGCATCTGTTGGAAAGATTATACTCGTGAGATGTACGATATGAAGGAAAGCTATCTTGTATAATGTTTCTAACGTATACTTAGGGGTAATAAGGAGAAATCTCTAGATCCCATTCGCGAGGATTGCATCTAACTTGTCGGAATCATTCCCGATTCTTTATGTTCCCTTTGTATTTTAACGTCGTGTCTCTTGCTAAAGTAACATTCAGTTGTTAAAGTAAATTATAAAAATTGAATGTCTTGAGTTGTAGCCTTTGTGTCCTAAAACTTTGACTCGCCCAATGTAAATGATTTAACGTATCTATGATACAAATTCATGAGCAAAACTCCACCGCAATTTACAAGAATGAATATAAAAATATCTTTAGGTACATAGCAAGTTGTGTACGCGATCATTTACATTGAAACTTAAATACCGTCAAACGGACTGCCAAATGACGCTTATATTAGTTGGAGGCAGTGAGCGTAAAAGTTATTCGGCCCGCTGTTTCCTTGTCGTAAAACGATATAGCGCAGTTAATTAAACAATGATAGAATCAACAAAGCGCCTCGATTAGGTATGTCTATTGCACAAAAGAGTACAGGAATAGTGCCGGCCCGTGCGCTGGCTAAGGTTGGTAACTTTCGGAAAACTCGAGAACTACTGGTCGTTCCTTTTATGATAATTGTCTAATTCGTGGACTCGATTTATGTTGCACTGTATTCTACTTACAATCGATAGTTTATACGTAACTAATCGTAAATGTGCTACAGGACTATGGAAAAAACGCATTGTACGTTACTCAAGACAAAAATGTCTATACGATAGTGTACTGTGCCAGTTCGAGCAGACAGGCCGTACGCCACAAAAGTTGGCAGTCTTACACCACGCACGGGAATAGTAATGGTCGACAAAAATGGTACTTGACGACAAAGAGCCAGCTGCGCCGCGATACCGGTCACTTTCCCGCGCCATTTTCGTAAATAGTTTGGTAAATAATTGGAGACGTCGTCACGCGATTGCCTGAACTCCGTACATAGACAAACGCATTCGATTGTTATGCCACGATTTCATTTTCGTTGATGATTCGTGTTGTATACCGTATTATACGTCATATCGGCCATTGGCTGGCACCCCATTTAGAAAGTAGTCAGCTTCAGAAAATTACCAAGATTTTCCAAGATGCTTATAACTTCGCTTTAAATTTCTGATATCACAAATTAACAGGAATCTTCTGAAGAGGACAGTTTCGATTTTAGGGTAGATAATGCTCGATTAGGACTAATTGCAAACCTTCGATCAAAACAGCCTGGCAAGGGGTTAAAAAGAGTCAATAATTCGGTTAATAGGTAGAAGCGTGAAGTAAGAAAAAAGTCTGTTTATGTAAGAAGGCAAGGCCGACGCAGGGCACCGGGTCACGGGCGCTATGCAAATGAGCTGATGGCATTGTTGATAGCGCACGTCATTGGCATAGCCTGGATCGATTGAGTGCTCTATTCAGGAACGAAAAAGGATCGACATTTACTACGCGCCTGGTGAGTGGGGTCGAGTTGAAGGTTTATGAGTTATCCAGTAGTAAATTACTAGACTTTATATTTAGGCAAATGCAATTACTGCGTGTCATCTTCGGATATTAAGAAATCCTAGAAATTGAAAAAACTTGTGAAATTCGGATATTTTTCGGTCAGTACACATAATACGTATAGCACAAATAAGGTTGATTTGAATAACATTGAGGATAATTCAACAACTCAACAAATATTTTTATTTATTGAATAAATATTATTTCGTATACAACTCAACTAAAGCAGGTATGCCTGGATAATAAAATTTTGGTTTTCACATTGTTTCGTCTCATCGAACACCAATTGTGCAGCATTGTGAAATACCCAAAACACGAGTTCAATGCAAAATTCCTTTTAATGAAAGGCTGTGATATCTCGAATCGGGGCAAATCACGAAATTCACAGCCGTGAACATTAATAAAGCGAGCTAGCTAACTGTGGCAATCAAGCACGCCACAATCAAACAGCGCCGGGCGGCAGACGATCGCTGGCACGTAGGCGGAGGCACGCGAACCCGCACAGCACGTTCCACCAGCCACCAGCGATAGCGGTCACGTGGATAGCCACGTCGCCTCTGTGGTAATCCTCCATATCGCGCGGTCAATGAATTGTTATGGTCAATTCATGTGTTTCACACGAGTGGAAAATTTATGGTACCGACTTTTGTTATTTTGGAATTGTTGAGTAACGCAATGAATTTGTTGTTACAACATCTTGACTTGTTTCACTCCTCGTGCAATAAAAGAAAAAAACCAAACATGCCTAGCCATAAATCGGGTGCAAATGTTTTTCGATCTGAAGATATCTATATTAGAAAGAATTCTTAAGAAATCAGCCTACGGTGTAAACCCTCCCATTCTGAGAAGAGACCTATGATCCAACAGTGGAACGATAAAAAGATCAAGAAATTTATATTTCCAAGAGTAGATAAATACTCCATATAAACCAACGCAATATATAGTTTTTAACGCAAGATGCAACATCACATGTATTAGATTATTTTTATAGATTTCATTACAAAATGCTAGGATTAT
>DWMO01000146.1:0-11360 GCA_018245175.1 Elbella theseus
CCTCGTGTTCCAATGTACGCTGCTTGCTATACTTCTTAAAACATATACATAGTTAGGACGTGACATCACGCTTATGTTTCCCTCAAGGGATAGACAGAGGCGTGTAGTTGACTCCTACTATTCACCAGTTGTTTTATGCGTCCCATCTTGGAGTAAGCGGTGAACATATTATGTTAGTTAGGGAGTTTAATAACAAAAAAATAGAGCTATGATTTTGCGTATTTGTTATTCGAATATGTTATATTTCAACTCTTTACGTTAATTAGTTTAGCATGTCTGTGGTACCGGTGTTAGCCCAGTACTATACTCCAAAGTGTTGATACGATGCATATTAATGAAATAGGGGAAGACGAAAAATTATGGACTCGAATAATGCACTCGACAAAGCTTAAAGTCAACTTTGAGAATAAAACCGAGACTGCTTATTCCTGCACTCAAATACTTGCAATCCATAAGCCATAAAGGTTACAAGAATGTGAAAGGAACTAATTAGGGGTTAATAATAATTAACTGGCGTTATTACAGTAGGTACGCAGTACGGTGAGTATTTATAGATTTACGTCATGTATTGGATATAAAAAAAATTAAATAATAAATTATATTACCTAACCTACATTTAAATATATTCATTTATGACTAAAATGTTAATGGAACTTAATGTTTTCATAAGCCTTTTTATTATTTCATTGTTGAAGACGTATGCACTCTTCGAATAAAAAGGCAGTTGCTACCACCTTGCCAAATTGCTATATGGTACACTTTGAAGGCCTCAAAGAATATTATACAAACCTGCAATGCGTATAGGTTGGCACAGATTTTCTCTCCCTCTCAAGTGAACTGGGCGATTGTTAATAGATATCTTCACGTTAAGTCCCTCACGGGGTAGGCAGTGAGCACGGGGTGCCAAATATCCCTGTCCTTGCAGACCTGCCGTGCTTCTATCACATTCATCACTCTCTTCATTCATGCATGCCTCTCGACCTATTTGATATTAAATATTTTTAACTTTACTTTTATATAACGAATGATTTATCCACATTTATCATTTATTCAAATTAAACTTTTCTTAATCCAGCTTGTTGACCTTCCACAAATTAACAATTGGATTCGTAAATACCGTTTTGGGATTCTGTCTTTTAAGACGGAATTTCTTTTAAAACGTAGGGAATTTTATATAAACTTCCAAAGTTAAAAGGATATTATCGTAATCTAAGCTAATCTATTGTAATCCGCTCTAATGAATTATTTGATGTTTTGTTAGAGGTATTAAATGTAAGTGTACGCCGTTCAGTTAGTATCTAAAATCAGGTCACTTCACATGTACTTATTACATTAGTGTTCACGTCAACAGACGAAAATTTCCTTAAAGTAAGTAGAATAATAGTTCTGTATCTTTATATTGTTTCCCTTTGAATTTAATTTTAATTAAAAATTATACCAGGATTCTGACAATTTGTTTTTTAAAAGTTACAATACTTATTAAATCTTAGTTATGCTATGTACGGCAGGTCTGCAAGGGTAGAGACGTTTATGACGTTCATTAAGTGTATTTATATACCTTACAATGAATAAAAACTTTTGAATTTTTGAATTTTGAGATATGTGGCACTCCGTGCTTCTTTCTGCCTATCTCGTAAGGGAGATATGTGGCACTCCGTGCTTCTTTCTGCCTATCTCGTAAGGGTCATGGCGTAATATATGTATGTACGTACATATGTATGCACTAGGCACCTTTACACGAACGTGTTCTTGGTACGTGAAACTGAGTTATTACTAAAATATAACAAAATACGAAACGCCACGCAGCGGTTAGATACTCGTACAATAACGGGCATAGAGCATAGACTGACCACAGGCACAATGTGGATTAAAATTTTACGCTTGTCGATGTTCAACTGTCAATATACGAGTAGTATCAATTGATCTAAGAAATCCTAAGACATAAGAACATTATCAAGGTTCGATGTTGTTTTTAATACAGGAAAATTCTTAAATCTTAAAAACGCTCAATTTTTAATAATAATCAGTTTAAGCAAAGTCCAACCATGACACATAAAAATCTTCAATTCTAAAATTATTGTCATTGTTCATAAACTTTATTTAATTAATTGAAACGTGCATAATCTAGATACGATGCAAATTGCAAGCGATTTTAAACGAAATCATCACTAAACGGGGTCACTATTCAAATAAGTCGATCGCTGGTAACCACTTTTGCCAATCCACACTAGAGCGTATCCATGGAATACGCTCAAAGTGTCCTACATTTCCAAAAGGGTGACGCAAAAAGGACTGTAGCGATGAATATAATTGCTAAACATGTGGTATATATTATAACATGTAATCCAATGAACGCGTAAACAGCCTTCGCAAAATTTGTTTGGATTATCTCGTGTAGTAGGTACTCGTATGAACTAAGTAACATTCAATCATACTTAGGGTACTAATGAACAACGGTCTAAAGCCCTAGCTTAATCTACTTTATCGACCCCCGGGCAATTTGTTAAGTTGGGCCCAAGCCTTTTAAATAGATCGTCATTTGTCTCGTGTTTTATTATGTAGCCCACTAAATTTAGGGACTGAACTGTTTTAGGATAAAAGACACTTTTGGCAGTTGATCCCGTTAATGAAATAGGTGATGTTAGTGTTGCTAACAATTTCTTGTCGTTTACCGCGTTACCGTTTTATTGGGACATACAGGGCACTCGTATTATAAAAAAATCCATGACGTAACCCATGGGAGCTTAGATTTAATATAATAAAAAATCACTTTAAAAATGTTTACAGAATAACAAAAAAAAATTACTTTTCAATAGTAATCAAAATAAAAAAATATATTTAGTTATAATCTAGCAGTTTTTCACTATGACCTTGGTATTTCCTAATGAGTCTATGTTTTTTAAATTTTGCATTTGATCTTATGGTTACAAGGCATACAGTACACATGATGAGAAGTGAATACTCAAACATTTGGTATATCAGAGCAGTTGCAAATGTACATATTGCTCGCTTTAAATTCTTACCTGTTTTGCAAACGATCAGATAATAGATACAAGCGTTGGCTGCCATAGAAGCTAGTACTTACTTACGTGTAAAAATGCATCGGTGGTATAATTTAAAACATACCTATACATTGATTTGGCAGATGAATGAAAAGACGGATTATTTGATTTTGGAAGTAAGCGCGTTTTTCGTATGGGTAATACTGGTATGGGTAATACTCGTATGGGTAATACTCGTATGGGTAATACTCGTATGGGTAATACTCGTATGGGTAATACTCGTATGGTAATACTCGTATGGGTAATACTTTATAATTGTGTAGATAAAGCCTTACCAGTCGCAATACCACCAACAGTTGATATGGCGACCGTCACAACGAGCGCCAAAAACTGGTTCAGCGCTTGGTTATTCGCCGTTCTTCCACTGCCATCCTGAAACATAAAAAACAATGTAACATCACGCCTGTAATCCTCGTAGGGGTAGGAAGAAAAATGTAGCATTCCCACGGTTTACGTCCTGAAAACATAAATAAATCACAGTATATCTGCAACACATGCTGATTAAAAAATTGTACGAAATTACGATGGTAATAATAATAATGAAACTATTTATTAGTACGTCAATGGATTATTTTAGTGACAGTATGTGGAACCTTTATCGTTTGCAGATATGTTTTGTTAATAGTAGGGTACAAACAAATAAATATTATGTAATTAACAACACTATTACGCAGAAAAGTTTCTTGAATAATTTTCTCCAAGGCAGTTAATCGGTATGAGGCCAACGTGACAGACTACACCCTGAGTCTTTACTCATTGTAAGACGTCCATAGCTTAAGTTGAAAGAATAAAGCTATTGATACATTGATGCACAAACTATTGATGTATATGTATACATTCATACATATAGACATATCTTAACCCCAAGTCCCTTACGGGGTAGGCTACGATAACACGAAAATACTATTAGAGGCGTAATATTCCTTTCTTTTCTATTTTTATAATATTATATTATGTGCATACCTCCCTAGTAATTACTTACTTCAATATTAAAAACTTATTTCATCAAAATTTCATTTGCTCAACAAAATCTTGATTGTAGACGTGAAATTTATTAAATACTAACTTAGTAGCAATCAAAATTGTTTTGTCTTAAGTGACTTTGAAAATGTTATTACACAAAATTTCTACAGAGATATTTGTACATAGAATATTGTATATTAAATTGAAGATTTGTGAAATTATATCTTTTTTATAAAACGACTTTTATTATTAGACGAAATTTTTATGCGATGTACTGCCCTTATTACCTAAGTAGAAAGAATAGAATAGAAAATATTTAATCATTGACATAGATTCTGCCACAACACGAAAGCGCAGTCGTAATGTTCCGTTCTTTTCCAATTTTATTTTAAATATTTTACTACGATTTGTGTCAGTAAATTTTCAGTCAATTAGGGAATATAAAATTATTAAAAAGTTTTTAGAATTTACAGCTTTCTATGATTCTATTAATCCCTTAATATTAATAATGGTTGCCTGCAACTCATAAATATTCTTAGTATCTAAACTCATGCTGAGATCCAAATACTTCTGACGAATTTCAAAGAGATTCCACGCTTTTGGGTATTGCTTACACCTTATTTCTTATTTGTTAGTATTATATTATCCGTATCTGTCGACCGCCGAAATATTTTAAGCTGACGAGAATAGATACGAAAACTCGCAACAGTTAAAAACTCAAAAGTTCAATTATTTGAATATCGCTCAACAGTGTATTATTTTGGATACAATGTTCTCTTCGATAGAATTATGTTTGCTTAATAAAATGTATTTCACACCAGCAGTTTATTTTGTAAGAAAATTTCTATGTTGCTTCTAATACGAATGACTACTTTGTACCGAAGCATTGTATAACGACATTAAAATGTCGAGTAATGTCTAAAATGTTGTTTCTTGGAAACGGGGCCGAGTCGCGCGACCGTCGACTCGTTTCTCATAAATGTATTGAATTCTCTTCAGCGCTCTTTCATTAGCGATATTGAGATATTTTGGTAGAGACTACACAACATCAATATTTAACTATATGACGAGCAGAAATTTTAAGAGAAAATTTATTATTTAGAGTGCAATATCATAACATAAATATTTTATTGGAGTATTCGATTCACGGTCACACTTTGATAGGTCAATTTTTGGAGCAATATAACACAGATAATATATATGTATATATAAACTTCATAGATTTTGTTAGTGGCAAACAAGGTGGTAGAAGTCACAAGTAGCAGTCACAAGTATTACATTTATAATGTCAGTTGGTCCAGTTAGTATTGCTTGTTACTAAGACAGTTTATATTCATAGGACTTTTAGTATAAACTAATCCAGTTAGTATGACTAGTTGGTCACAACCCACTACTATTCTTGAGGAGCGAGGTACCAACTTCTACAAAACACATTAAATATAACAATACCCTTAAGACTGAATAACAAATGCTGTAATATCATAGTATCTCGTAGATGGAAAGTATTGAATATACATAGCTGCGACACGACTTTGCACGATCTAGGGATATTCAATTTTTATGTTCTACCTCATTTTACGTATTGTGATACCGAAGACTAACCTCATGCATTGCCTCAAATACGTTGCCGAGCTCTGTTCCATACTGCTCTGTAGTAGCTAGAGATGCGAAGAGAACTGTCAGAAGACCAGAAAATATGCCAGGCATGCCGTGGAGGTTGTTCACGCCGCACGTATCCCATATACCGATCTCTGCTAGTTTTGGCTGTAAATAAAGCCAAAATTAGAGAAGCATTCGAATACTGAAATCTTCAAACTGCGCGTATAAATAACTACATTTAATTGTTAACGTGAAGAATTACATTTTATCCTTACCGTGAGGAAATACATTTTATCCTTACCGTGAGGAAAAATTACGTTTTATTTTTACCGTGAGAAAACAAACTTTATTCAAACCGTGAGAAATCGGTAGCCCAGTACGCTGAGAAGGCCCGCTCCGATGCCGATGGCGAGCGCACCGCCTGGGGATATATGCATGTTGCAGACTGAGCCCACAGCCACGCCGCCCGCCAGCGTAGAGTTCTGTATGTGCACCATATCGAACCTGCCATGGTGTTTGCTCACAACTGATGAGAACACGAAGCTTGTGACCTAAAAACAAATGTACAAAACATGTTTTTATAGTGGTGAGTATGATAGTGTATAATTTAGTATATTTGTTTGCATGCGTATGAGTCAGTTTTAGAAGAGAGGGATTATTATAAAATATTTTTAGTTTATATTTTAACTGTGAACATTGGATTACCGTAAAATAATGTCTACCACTACTAACATAATATGAGGTAATTCGACCCCGGGGCAACTTTTTTTATATATGTATTAATATTATCAAAACATGATCGCAATACTTACTGCAGCTGATGCTAAGGCCAAGTAAGTATTAACGACGGCCCGCTGGTACTCAACGTTGGTTTCTGTTAGAGCTGAATTAAATGATGGCCAATAAATCCACAAAAACAGGGAACCTGTCCAAAGATACAAAAAATTGAACAATATTTTTTATTTTCTTTTTTTATATCATCTAGATGTAAATTTTGCATCTCTAAATTTTATCGTGCGTAGACAACAAATCCTTGAAAGAGAATACAGTGCAATAAAGACACAGAAGATTGCCTAATCGTTTAAGTAGCTTTTCCCGCCAAGCAACCCTTAAATAGAACACAATATGAGTTAATAGCTGTGACATTACATATATAATAATATGTATACATCAACATGTATATCTTTTGACGCGATAAATAAAAAATATTTGTATAAACAATTTAAATGCATTTTCTTTCTACTTCCAAATAGCCTATTATCATGATTAATACAAAATTAACTTTAATCATCCCAAACTATATTGTAAGACCAAAAATAACAATACAAGGAATTGTCGTAACTAACCAATCATAGCAGTGACGTCAGATACATAGGTTGGTCCGTTCAATTCCAACTCCATCTCGTTTCTGCTCTCCCTCCTCACTTTCAGCGCCCAACTCACACCGAGGCCGAAATACGCACCGAATGCGTGAATGGCTATAGAACCGCCCACGTCTGCTGCCTGAAACGGATTTTAACATGTGAGGCGTCATCTACACCAGTTACTAGAAAGTTCCATGTCTCTCACGAACTGGCTTTGAAGTTTTGGGACTCGTAATTTAGCAGTAGTATTAAAAGAAACGTTTTCTTATTCGTTCTGTTGTTCAAAATAACTGAGCTGCTAGAATTCTATCTGAGTTTTGGCCTTGGAGGTAGAGGTTATTCGGTACAAACGGATACAACAAGTTATGTTCATTGGCAATGCGGTCAGATTGATAATGTTGAAGACAATATCTAAAATCAAATATTACTAAGAAAGCTAGACCAATATAGACGATAAATGTATAGCGACCAGTTTTGCGTGACCTGTCAGCGTCCATACAATATTCATTATCACTACCTTGTTAGCAGTCAATTAAATTAATATTCATATGCTTGACCAAGAGCCAATATTGCTCTTGGGATTAAATTGTGGCTGTCATGTTTGTGACAGTGATGGGGCGCATATGAGCACTTTAATACCTCAATTAAATAATACTAGTTATTCCCCACGACTTCATTCGCACGGGAACATAAATATTTTCAGTAAGATATTTCGTTTTTTCTATAGCAATATCTTACAGGTAGATTTAAAAAATATTACTTGTATGCTGAGCGTGAAGGTTGTGGTCAAAAGCCCATCAAAGGAAATCTGTCCAGTATTGGTCTGAGACAACCTGATGATGAAGAAGTGGTCAAATTATGAAAATTTTAATGTAATCGGTTCAGTATTACTTTCAGCGTTGCCAATCAATACTGCGTTGCCAAGAAATTGAGGGTAAAAAGAGTTGCAAGCTATAAAGTTTTAATGATAAATATTCAAACGTAAAAATATTTTACTTTAAATTTGCTTTCAACGAGCCAGAAGTTGAAGCAGGCGATAGCTGTTTCCACTATTCCAATGAAGAGAAGTTGCAGTCCACTGGCGACACCGAGCAGGGCACCGAAGGTTATCAACACTGTCGCTGACATTATATCCGCCTCTGGAAAATATTGAAATATCACAACTAAGCTAATAACGCAGAGCATATAATCCCACAAAGCTCGTCAAAGAAAGAGTAGACATGAAAAGGACCTCCAATTAATACAAAATGACAGGGTACGAAACTGGAGATTACCGTTACCAAACACAAGATCTGCGCGAGTTCGAAGTACATACACATTTAAGCTTTAGTATGAAACAACTGTGTCCATGTAAGACATGAACATAATTCCAACATCCTAGACTTAAACAGTAGTACCCACAGTTATTATTTTTAACGATTCACACGAACCTTGTTTCCCCATAAATAACCTCAAGCCGCCCCGTTGTTAGTTATTTGTCTGCGAAAAAGTGATTTATTGTTTCCTGTGCAAGTGGAAGTCAGGGATTCTCGATTTTTACGTTTAATGAATAATTTACCAATACAGACTTATTCTTGAGCAATTTGACTTATATTGGTTAAATACTTTATTTACTCTAAAGAACAATTCATTGTACAATACGTAAGTCTTATACTCATACAATAGCATCTGCCACTCGTCAAATACAAACATTTCGAAATCTCACATACTCTTTAATGTGTGACAAACCAAGTGAGTTATTTTTGAAAGGAATTCCGCCGTCGTTTCTGATAGCCGAAGGCGTCATGTGCTCCTACGGGATAAGCAAACACCCGACTGGCAATCGTAAGCTAGTTCCTTCTTTTAATATTTGGCTCATGCAATTCGTATATTAAACGTCTGTTTTAATTTTAATGTGTCTCAAGTCAATTTTAAATTCAATTACCTATAAGCGTCGTATATTATTTAAAATCCTTTCATCTAATATCTACATATTATGCTGAGGAACATTCCAAATAAACAAATTATTTAGTTACAAAGTTTATTTGAACACGTAATGAGTTAATTTTGCGTAACCGAAATAAAAATATTTTGTTTGTACCTTTCAGTATGTGATGAGAGAAAATGCGGATGGGGTGCTTTGTTAAAATTCACAGAATAATTTCGAAAAGGAATTCCGCCGCCCTCACCGATGGCTGGAGACGCCACGTGTTCCTCCGGGACAAGCAAATACCCGTCTTGCATTCTTGTGCCAACTGCCATATTTGTCTTTTACGGCTCAAATTCCTCGTTTAAATATTATTATTAAGCATTTCGTGTTTATTAATATTATAAATTTGGATTACGCTGACACGGTCCCGAAATTGGCACTGTGATTTATGGTAATGAACCCTTTAGTTACAAAAACATGTAATAAATTTAACAAGGAATTTTTAAAATTGCAATTCCAATTTATTTGAAACGCAGCTGGGTAAACGTTCTTGTTGGGTAGGTTTAGCATTATTCTCTCAGTTGGCTTTAGGACAGTGATGGAGATACGGACACCGGTTTTAGACTGAACCGTCTCTTGTTTTATGAACAATGTGCATGTTACAATTTCTAGAGCCGCGGCCTCTTATTCTCTGCTCACTTTGATATTGGATAAAACTATTATTATTAGCGTCCCCTTCGATTTTTAAAACTACCATGTATAAAAATTTGATAGCATTACATTAATAAATAAAACTTTAAATAAGTGACGTTAAAATTAATAATAATTTTTCACCATTTCCTCAATCCCGTCAAACCATATGAATGTCTTTCAAATCTTTGAGCTTAGGTACCTACTTTCCTAGACACAAAAGCTTACAAAACGAACACCGAAATGTTTTAGCCCACTTTAAGAAATATTTCGTTAGATAATATGCAAACTATGGAGGCTCAATGTGGTCCGGAATCGATTTTAAATGTATTAAAGTTAACAAAATTAACGTTTATTACAAACGCATCATTATCTTTACCTACCAATGAGTGTTAATGTTAAAATTGATTGCGAAACGCTTTCTATGCAGTGTGAGCATCGAGAAAGCGAAACTTTACATTTCGCTTTACATTTCGCTACAGAAATTCGTTAAACGCCAATCGAAGTATCAATTTGTTGCCGGGCGCATGGCCGATTCATGGCCGCTCGATGGAATTGTATAGCGTCCGATAGCGTTTTACGAGACCAGTGGACTTCTATGTGCTGGATCTGTGATTTTATATTCATATTAGCTGTAAAACTTACAGCGGATTGGTGAAATTTTACAGTATAGGCAAGTAGCGAATTGGCAAGTAGAGTATTGAATGATAATTGGTTGATAAATTGCATAATATTTTTTTGTTATTTCTATGGATTTCTATGCACATATACGTATGTATATTGTACACATATAACTATGGGTTAAGATTAAAAATGTTATTACATCATCACGCCAGGTCCAGTAATAGTCACGCCAGAGTAAGCAGTGAAATTTAAAAAAATTACCAATAGTAAAAATTACCTCCAACAGGGTAGTAAATCAAAACATTTATCTTTTGAAATATGTTCTGTAATGCCCACTGAATGACATAGTTTTTTCATTAAAAGAGTACGATGAGACGAGATGCATCTGTTTTGAATGAATTGACAGCTGATTGCGTACGTTAACTACATCGACTTCCAATCTTTGTAGGTCGTCGGTATCAAATATCGCGCTGTTCGCATCAATCTTAAACGTAAATTTAAGAAATAATAAAAGAACATTCATGAATTTAAATCATAGTATATGTATATTTTGATTTCAGGCTTAGATTATAATGATACTATATAATGACATAGTAATTATTATAAGCCATAAATAATTTATAAATACACACATATTTAAACAATATTATTCTTAAAAGAAACAATAGGTTTCTCGATATAGAACCATGACTTCTATTAGAAATACTGCGCCACTATGTTAGTATACGCATTAAGTTTCGTTAGTCGCAGTTAATTCTAGCACAGATCCCTTATTTGAATGGGATAGAACATCAAATAGATTATGTATTACTGCTAAGTAGCAGACTCTGTCTCTTATTGGAAGCCTCATGAGCGTTTGATTGTGGAAAAATATTTGTTTAACATGATGAATAAAATCACAGTCCAGGTGTATCTGCTTGAAAAAAGGTTTCTGTGTTATGGGACGGAAATAGTGGTGCATAGATTAGTATAAGCTATAGTTCAGCATAAATATTAAACCAAGTCTGCTGATTAACTCTTATATTAAATTAATTCTGCCAACCCACACTTGGCGTAGCGTAACAAACTATGGCCTAAACCCTCTCAATATGAGAGGAGATTCGTGTCCAGAAGGGGAACAACAAAAAAGGTATCAAAAAAATAATTAAA
>DWMO01000147.1:0-11311 GCA_018245175.1 Elbella theseus
CAGCGTGGAGATTACGGGCATAAACTCCCCTTTTGGGGAGGCCTATGTCCAGCAGTGGACTGAGATAGGCTGATGATAATGATGATAGATTTAAAATGCGAAGGCAAAGCAAGAGATTATTAGGTGGTATGAATTTCGCCCGGTCAGCTAGTAACGATATAAATGATCATTGGACTCATGTAACTTTTGCTTGTGTGAAGCATCGTCCAGTTTTTATTACATTTAAGTTTAACTCCTTATTCAAAAGACATGTCTTACTACGGTATATCTCACAGTTAGGTCGTTGTTACGTTAGTTCAATGAGTTATGTTCTAGGCACGATTCCACTGTCTATCACAGACTTGACGTTGAATGTATTGTGATTTTTGTTTCACCTCGCCGACATCAACATGCTCATCGCTCCTGGATATAGTATCATTCAGATGGTAACCACTTATAGTGTTTTATGCTACGATATGAGTACTTATGACTAATTAGGTTAGATCCTTTTCGTGAACATCATCATCAGTCTGTCTTTTGGGTAAGGAAGTTTTTTCCAAAATCTCCACGCTGAGTTGCGGATTGGGGATCGATAATCTCAGTTTAGCAAGTAGCTGTGCCTAGATAAACCTAACGGTATTCGCCGAATGAATCAGATCGTCGCGCTAGTGACCTTCTTAGGCGATGTGAATTCTTAAACTACCTTGCAATTTCCGTATTAGTACAGACAGAGAAAGTATGATTTAAAAACGGACCCGTATTACGTTTGTTTGTTCCATGTTTAAATAGTTGTTTGGTTAAATATAATGTTTAATTTAAATTCATTATCTTTAACAGGATGGCCAAATACGACTGGGTATAGGTAAACTTATAGAAGAAGCGCCTCATTGTCGCGACGACTTGTGCGACGAATTACAGAAGTTATTTGCAATCCTGATACTGCACAAGCCAACGTTTTCTCCGCTCGGTGTAGGCACGCTGTCCAGAACACTTCTCTTGTCAGTCAGTACCGTCTTTTTAATATGATTTTCTTTTAAAATAATATGGTGTAAGTACCAGCTAGTTATAATTTGCAAAATTCTCAAAGGAACAATAGAGTTCCCTATTTTAAATCATGAAATATGTAAACTCTTTGCTTCTAATAACTACTTTAGAAGCAGGAGGCACACATTATTTGCTGATCCGCGGTGTCGGACAGTTGCACATTCTACGAGTAGATCTATACCGCGAACTCTCACTGCGCTCATTGCTCGCCTGGAAGGAAGAAACGCCTAATTGTGATCTGTTGGCGGCTTAATGGCAGGAGATTTTTTCTGTATGCTTGAGTTATTACGAAAGAAATTTGTGGCATATGCATTAAAATTGATTTTTTTTTAACTTTAAATGTTATTTGTATTTTTTATTATTAATTAAAATAAATGGTCCTTCAGTTTTAACTTTACGCGCAAGATACTGTGGCATATGTTTTAAAGAAAATACATTTGAATATTAAACAATTTTCGATATTTCAATGAAAAAATATTTATATGATATTCTACTATTTTTTTTTTGTTTTAGATCTATGTTGTCGCAATGTATCTGGTGATCTTGGAGCAGTCCCGAACAGTTTAATAACAACTAAACAACAAAACAATATCAAGAGAAACTTAGCCTTAGAGATAGTTGACTACTTATCTTTCAAATGTGTTTCACAAGCTTATGATGCTATTTGTTGTGTTCAGGATTTGTGCTAGATTTAAAATGCGTGCGATTTTAGTGCATAATAAATAAGGAGTGGCACTAGATTTGTTTCATTTGAATAGCAATTATTATTGTCATTGTATTATGAAGATCAATTACGAATAATCCGTAACCTATACCGTAACGTAAACACATGATTTAACACATGAGTGTTAACAATTACCTACGTTTTCTACAAGAATGTTATCATTAGGGCAAAATTTATTTGTATCCGACCCGTCGAACCTAAAGAAATTGAATCCATCATTCAAAAACGATATAGGTAATACATATTATTTCGATTACGACGACATATTTCTTTGTCCAATTAGAAAAACTTAAACGATAACAACCTCAACAATCGTGCCGCTCCGGACTTGTCAAATACAGAAAATGTAAAAACATTTTTTGTAACGCAGTGCGCGCAATGATTTACGAGTATACCCAGGCGCCCGAGAAGTTAACTTTTTTCCAAAATGACTAAAGATTTGATTTCTACTGCATTTACTTTATAAAGGATTAATAGGAATACACGAAAACTTTATTATTAGTAGTCGATCCATACAACGATACATGACAGAGCTTAGCAAATAGCAATTATTCAGAGGTAACATTTGAGGATTATAATATATGTACAATTACTCTCATAATTACAAAATAACTGTTTATTCTAACCCCCATTTGTTGTTTGCAGGTAGTCATTAAAAAAGTCACGGTGATGTCAATATTTAATGATCTAAAGGATAATAACTGAAATAGTCAATTATTAGTATAATTTCTCATCGTTGGTAGAATGGTCGTTGTCCATTCTCGGGTCGAGTGCAGCTGGATTTTTCTAACTTAGATTTTCTCGTAGTAGCTGACTGAACGTTATTTTATAAAAAACGATAGTACGCAATTACAGGTGTTTCCACAAGCAATGTATTTTTTCGTAGTGTCTGATACGCTCTAATTAATACTTTAAACAGGTTCTCTTTTGTAGAACATTATCAAGTATGGAGCACGGTGAGAGCACTGCGTGGCTGCGCAGCGGCGCACCTGCGCTAGTCGTGCGCCTGTTGCGCGTGGTCGGACTTGCGCCTCTGGTCTATGACTCGCGCGGCGTGCGCGTCTCGCGTGCGCTTTCCATTTATGGCAAAGTACTTATATATTTCACAGGTGCATTTATCTTATCAGTTTTGTACTCTTTTTAGTTACATTGCGCTTATGCCTAATCTTTATGTATACGCATATCAGTTCCGGAAATTTCCGATTCCACCATCAACCAGTAGGTATCTGACCTAAATTTTGATCTAAATTCCCGCGGTGATCCAAATTAATATAAAATCAATTCTGGTTTCCCGCGGAAATTTATCCGTCAACATTGGCATTATAAATTTTGTTTCTTATGTCATTTGTCCATCTGCTATCTTTTTACATGTCCGCACCATCGAACCATATCCTTCCTCAGATTTTAGTTAGAAGCGTAGGTATTGCCATACACCAGGCACAATTCCACACTTAATAACTTTGCAGATAGTCATTATGTTAAGTAAACGGATCAATTAATTACATTGCAGTTATAGCTACCATCACGTACCAAGTGCTCGATACCATTAGCAGTCAACAGCTCACGGAAATCAAATCTCCTATGGCGATAGTTTGGCTCTTGCAACACGTTTCTGTATTCTCTACTCAATTGGTTGGAGTATATTTTTCATCACATCGCATGAAAGCGTGGATTGCAAAAGTGAACAAGATTGATATGGTAATTATCGAAATAACGAAAAAGTCTACAATATTTTATTAAGCCTACACTTAAATATACAATCAGAGAAATTTATTTCGGTAAATATATTTTATTTCAGATAAAAAATCAGCTCGGCCAGCACTGCTTAGAGGCAGACGGAAGAAAAGAGCTCGGGCTTGTGATTGTTACAATAATTATCTCAATTACATTGATCGCGGGTATGGATTACACCAGATATATTTGTAGTGCAGCTTACCAAATATACATAGTTCTAATTAATATCGTGTATACGCAGTGTCTGGCAGTGGTTAGACGCGAAGAGCTGAAGATCGAGCTCAGTGGCGTGCTATCGGAGAGGCCTATGTCCAGCAGTGGACAGGAATAGGCTAATGATGATGATGATCATATCGTGTAAATAAATATATCCTGGATATAACGAAATGTTGCAGATAATTGATTTGTCACTTGTAAAAAATTATAATGTAAAGTAATGCTTCGGACGTGTAGGATTTTGTGCGGATTAATTTCGAGCATTCCAGCCAACATGCCCGTCACCACACCCCTGTACTCCACCGATCCAAGTAGCACAGGGTATATTATATGCAAAGCACCGCCGCTCCGTGCGGAGGCGTTTTCGGCGCAGTCGGGTGGTGCACCTGTGCCAGGCATGAAAGGGTTTCGTATCGACATTACAACGTTTACCGCAAACTGCGGCGGTATGTGGCGCCATGTGATAATCGCTTCATGTCGGAGGTTAAGTGCATCAACTGTTGAATTAAACAGAAAAAAATATTTATCGGAGACCAGCGCGGAAATAGTTTTGCACGTAGATCGCAATTTTAGAATTTAATCTTATTTTCAGTTACTTTTAAGGACATATACCTCGGAGTTATTTCTATATTTGATAGAATTATTGAGATGCAGTTGTTATTAACGTATTGGCATTTAATTTCGCTGTTCTCGAGCTTTAACAATTCACTAGAGGAATTAAATTGTGTTCTTGAAGGCCAGAATTGTGCAGGTATCTTTTTCGCACAGATAATTATTACCACAAGATTCAGAATTTGCTGCTTTTTCATATAAACATAATCGCACATTTTAGCTGTCGCATGTTTTATTCGTTTGCTTTTAAAACAATACAAACATGACACACACCCCTCCATCTTCTCCGCTCTTGTCTCTTCCTCTCCGCTCCCGTCCAACACACAATTCTATAGTGGCTACACTACTAGTTTGTTGTCAGAAAGAATTAAGCCATAATAAGTTGAAATATTCGTTTTTGCAGAAGTCCCTTTTCAACATAACTCGGTACCCATTACTAATAATTTTTTTCCGGGAAAAATGATGGTCTCGCCAAGGTCTATAAACCACGTAATAGACATGATGGGAACATCGCTATTTGTGAATTCACCATCAAGTAGCATGGTAGAATATACTCCATACAGGCGTCCGTTGCAGTACAAGATCCGCTCCCAGAAGTGGAACACAAAACAGCGTCTGTTATCGCCAATAACGACCGGTATTATGGATTTATTACACTTTCTGCTATATGTATATGTAATAATAATTACTTACTATTATTAGACTATCTAGATATATTGCAAGTATCTCTCGCAGTCTTATTAATATTAGCTTTTACAAAAAAATACATTTAAAGTGCTGTTATGCACATCTTCCGAAACAAATTACTTTTTACATAATCGAGCAAATCGCAACTAAAGCAATGTCTGAGTGTCCTTGAAAACCTACATTCTACTTCGAATAGAATATACGGACTTCGCATTAAAAGAACATTTAAGAACTTATTATTACCGTTATTAAACAATTTTTAAAATTTTAGTTTGTTCCGGGCCGTCTGTTGCACGAATACAAGATATGAAACTTTCTCGGCTTAATTCTATCTACGCAGAGATCTGCGAGCTCGTGGACACCACGAACAGGGGCATAGACAGCTTTATGATGTTCCTGACCATTTGGAAATGTGCCATACTATTGATTGTGACGCTGCAAAACTTCATCATTTCACTGCGTAAGTTACTGAAATTGCAAGTCCAGTCACAAACATGGTAGATGCAGAATGGAATCAGAATATTAATGAACAAATAGGAGAGTATTAGTACTATAGTATAGTTGTGGGGGAAGGGAAATAAATTGTTTACAATAAACGTCTTAGCTAATATCAGAATCATTATTAGTTCCAAATAACAAACAAAGATTTTAATTAAATAGATTTACTATTAGTGTAAGGTGTTATTTAAATAATATACCATTAAAAATTCTTTCAATTAGTCAGACAACACATCGGTAACAGCTCTGAGTGTACAGCGTCTACACGCGATGCATACCATACCAACATCTATACCGTCAGATAGGCCGACTGCATCGTGCTTTTAATATAAAAAAAAACTGTAATTGTTCAATGTCATTACTTATATCAAAGTTACATCGGTCTATAGATTCAAATATTTTGCAGAAACGCAGCCATTTTGTATCTTTGACGTTTTCAAGCAAGTGTCGTGGCTTGTGTTTCATTTCATCGACATTAATATGATTGTCGCTCCTGGTCATCACGTCATTCAAGCGGTAACTGATATATTATTTTATTCAAATACATTAATTACAGTTTCATTAATCGAGTTTCGGCTCTAGAAAATATTTCCTTCTTGAATGTAATTACGAGTACTTGTATCATATTTAATGGTAATTACTCTTGGTGAACAAATCAACCAATCAATCTTTATTTGCAAGAATAAGGTATACATATGGTCTTAGTTCTATTATACATTTCCTCTTATTGTACCATTTATGCATGCAAATCCATTTATGCATGCATACCATGCATGCAAATTTAAATGTAAACAGAGAAATTTCATTAGGGATGTCATTAGTAATAATTATTATTGCAATTCATAAATATAAAATTAAGATATGAGGTCAAAACAGAATTGTTTGCTAGTGACTTCTTAAGAAGACACACATGCGAACACTAACCTACGTATCATTTATCTATCAATACATAGAAATAACTAGAGCAGTTTTCGAAAACAAATTTCCAAATATTGCTCGTTTAATAGAATTACATACTCGTATACCAGGCGAACAGAAATTACGTATGTGTTCCAAAGCCACAAGTCTTTACTTCATCCTGTTTAATATGTTTTTATACTTTATTATGTTTTTCAATAGCACGAGCAAATACGATTGCATGTCAGCAAGCTGTTGGAACAAGCGCATCTGTGTGGCGACAAAGTTTGTGACGAATTACAGAAGCTGTTTATAACTTTGATGCTAATTAAACCAACGTTTACTCCACTGGGCATGTGCACGATGTCCAGAAGACTTATCCTTTCTGTAAGTAACCTTCACTATTTAAAATGACTTTCTTTTGAATTAACGTAGCTCACAAAGTGTTACTATCAGAATATTGATTGGTAACACCATGCCTCTAATTCGCCGCTGGGTATGTGCACGCTCTCCAGAAGGTTTCTCCTGTCTGTTAATAACTTTTATTGTCCTAGAAGTCGTTGTTTTACAAGTAATACAATACGATACATAAGAAATAATTTCATGTAACAATAATAATTAGCAAACATATTCCAACAGTGGAATAATAAATGGGCTGATTATTATTTTTTTTATTCCTTAAACACAGAAGTCTATTACTTTAGGAAATGCAAATGCTAATTCCGTGCTTACTGCTGAAAATTTCAAGTTTTCTAACTATACCCAATAATACTAAAATCAAACCCGGGACCTCTAAATGAGTTGTCGATATTGCTTCCACTTTACCAGCGACGCAGTCATACATAGTCATACATTTAATCAATAAAATTAAACCAGTCAGATTTATATGTATATTACTAAAGTGAAAATTGATTTTATCACAGCAATACTTGTCGTGGCACTCGTAACATGAATGATTACTACTAATCTATTAAAGTCATATTTCTATTATATTGCAAATGTTAAATTCTAAGAACGTCAATGTTGTTTCAGATAATTGGTACTGTCGCAACGTATGTGGTAACCTTGGAACAATTTCGATCGGCTGATAATCTCTGAATTACTCTACTACACCTACATATCTACTGAAATAATCAAATACTTTTTAATGTTTTCACTCGCTTATGATATCACTTGCATCAAAAACTTAGAATCCTAAAAATATACAAACATATGTTTAGGATTCTAAGTTTTTGATGGTGTTGTTCAATAATAATTCCAAGTGTGTTTTAAATTTAGTTTAACTTCATAAATATCACAAATCAAGCCGTGTGTCTTCGTGTGGGTATTCGTGTCGAGTCGAGATACCAGGGTGTTAAAAGAAATGACTAACCCGACGCTGGCTGATCGTAGTATAGTACAGCCTGTATAGTGACCCAAACGTTTTATTGCAGTGTTAGAATTACGGGCAAAAACCGTTCTGAGCAAGCCTATGTCTAGCCCTGAACTTAGAAAGGCCAATAATAAAACAAATACGTCTACAGTAGGAGTATAGTTTATAAATATATAACGAACATCCCATCGATTTAAATTTGGGCAGTACAGCGACATAGATTAAAACGTTATGATCATTCCTAAAATCTGTCAACTTTATTACGCTTCTTCTGTATATATCATCTCGTTACGGATATTTTTAATGAGGCAATATTCAGGTGTTAAAATTTTATTGTAAGTACTGTAAAAAAGCTAAGATGGTGTTCTTCGAGAAAAGCGCAAAGAGAGCTCTCCTTAAAAGCCGACAATGCATTGGGTACTCCCTGTTTGTTGCAAATGTCCATAGGTGACGGTGACCACCAGCTTATAAATGTCGTGTTCATTATAAAAAAAGTAACATTACTCCTCTAATCTCCGAAGGGATGGACAACGGAGAATACTAAGCTCCCACGATCCATCATTTTCAAAAAAATAAAAAGTACTATAAAATCTACTGTAAATAACATAATATAAAAATCAAAGAAGTTATCCGAATCTTTAGGCTTTTTCTGGGAAACTTATCTATCGGCTAGGGATTGTTTTATCAGTAATATTAAGATTAAGTATTACGTTGATGGATGCGAAGAGCTGAAGATCGAGCTTAGTGGCGTGCCATTGGAGAGACCTATGTCCAGCAGTGCACCGGAATGGGCTGATGATAATGATGATGATGATGATTACATTGATGGCAGTACATGTTATATGTATTATAACTCAACATGTATATTCTGCCTATATACGAGTAGAAGTTAGTAAGGACGGGAACTAATATCACAACGATTGTCAACACGACGATAGACAGTCCCTTCTACTCAGTCTCGTTAGCATTGCTGGGATCGCCGAGTGGCAAAGACTGAGATAGTCCCATTACTAATATTTTAGGATACTATGGTGTGGTTCAGCACTCGAATGGGCGACAGCTAGTGGCATACTACCACGAGCATTTGCGCGCTTCAAGATACATGTTAAGTAGTTAGTCGTTATCGTTAAGTATTAATAGAAAAGCCTCATCACAGCTCTTAAGTCCCGTGTGAAAATATCCACGGGGATGGTTTGTCGGGAAGCTGCGTCCCTGCCACTGAGTAGAGTGCAACCAGTCGAATTATACTCATACCACAGTAAATGAGACTGACCAAATTGATAAAAAATATATGCACTAGTGCCTATCTAATGTTAAACATGTCATAAAATGACCTCTGACAATATTTAATATATTATTTGCTTTATTAAATAAGTCGACGCAAAAGCGTAGACATTTGCTTTTTAATAATATTATTATATTTAATTATTTTCATTATTATTTAAATTTAATTCAATAATGTTAATTGACTTAGATTATTTACATACACGAATTCTTGTAACTTATTTTAATTTAATTATAATTCATGAAAATCGGATATAATATAAACAAATAAATATTCAAAAAACAACTTTTGTTATCTGTTCGCCCTAGTTGACAAGCACGCAACAAGATGGCGTAGTCGTAAATTGAAGTTATTGTTTTTTGAATGCGGCTTTTTAAAACCAATTAAATAATTGTTTAGAAAATGATTTCCTACTTTTAAAATTCATTGAAAATCAATTTATGAATTATCAAATGTATGTTAAATTTATTTAGAAAGATTACATTGATTTCATGTGAATATCGTTTTGGCGGGAAAACTGTGACGTATCGTTTTGTGATTTTGCAATGTGCGCCATCGTTACTGCTGCCTTTGGGAGAAGCGAAGTAATCTTGTGATTACAGTCACCTGATGTTTATTAAAATTAAAGAATTAAGAGTATAGCTTACTTAGAAGATAGACATAGTTTTAGAAAGTAATTTAAGATTAAGATTATTAAAACTGATTAACGAGTTTCAAAATTGGCGTAATCTATACATATAAATAAAATTGGAGTGTCTGTTTGTAATATTAAAATAACCGCTTTTTACTAAATGCATATTTATGTATGTATATGTCGCAGTAAGATAGTTAAAACCGTGATATAGTTATATCCCTAGGAATATAATTATATACCGAAACATAGTTATGCGAAAGCGATTCATTAATATCTTACTAGGGATATAATTATAATACGGTTCAAGTCTAGTGATATAGTTATATTACTGGATTAAGTTTAGTGAAATTATTGTAGGAGTGTAGTGCGGGGGTGCGGAGGTGCGGACATAGTAATATGTTTATTTATAATCACACTTTTCAAGTCAAGTAAGTATAACAACAGAAATCTACATACACATTTGCAAAATTTCAAAGTTTCGGAACGAAGTTTAGGTGAAATCGAAAGGAATCGGTTAGGTTAGAACAGGGACCAACAATGCACGAGCCGAGCGAGCGAAGCGAGCGTGTCGCGGCAGCGGCCGGCGAAGTGCCAGAACCAAATCGAAACCAAACCAAAACTAATATAACTATATCACTAGACTTGAACCGTATTATAATTATATTCCTAGTAAGATAGTAATGAATCGCTTTTGCATAACTATGTTCCGGTATATAATTATATTCCTAGGGATATAACTACCTAAATTACCGTTTTAACTATCTTACTGCGACACATACATTCGTTTGACTTATTTTTAAGACCTGTTGCGCTGCGCTTCAATATAATCATGTCGAAAAACGAAAAAGAAAAAATGTTTGACAAACAAATAAATTGAGACGTTCTGATTGCTGCTCTCAAAGATAGGCGTTTTATGGATTAAATTTTTGGAAGTTTATAAAGACAAAACTGGTAAAACAGCAGTATGGCGGGACATATGTATAATTTAAAAAGAGGATATTGGGGTGTAAGGGGTTCCAACCACCATCTCAGGAACCCAAGTCAACCTCACCTGCACGTGGTGCACCCTACTATAATAGACGAGGCTCTGGCGACCGGCTGATTGCGGTATAGCGCAGCCTAAATAGACACGGCTAAATGCCCTCGCTGCCGACGGATAGTAGCGCCGGCATTGTGAAAAGCTGTGCCCTGCGATATCCAACCCGCATGCCCAACGTGGAGATTACGGGCAAAAACCTCCATGGCGCAAACCACAAGAAAACGGCGCCCAGTTCCCGGTCGCTCCGCTATTCCTGGCCAAGGCGGCGGTCATGGTAACGGCGGGGCAGGGGGTGCTAAGAATCACCGGGTTACGGTAGGCCGCCAAAACCGACTGACTTTGGCCACGTATAACGGACGCACGCTACGGCTCGACGAGCACCTGGCCCAACTTGGAGAAGAACAGCTAAGGAACATAAGATGGCACATTCTGGGGTTGAGTGAAATCCGAAGAGAGGGAGATCCGAATCAGGCCATCTTATGTACTTTAGAGAGGGAGACCAACCATCCCAAAGCGGAGTCGGGTTTTTGGTCCACAAGGACCTCCGTGACAGCGTTGTAGAAATCTCCAGTGTGTCGACAAGGGTAGCG